>WNGS01006385.1:215760-229473 GCA_020271785.1 Procambarus virginalis | reverse complement strand
GCAGACCCCTACCAGGCAAAGAAAAAAAACAAAACAAAAAAAAACAGCAAAAGTACACCGTCCCCAGAGGCAACAGGAACTTTTCACCGCTTAGGTGGCAGGGTGCAACACCTTGACACCCTAACCAGCACAATACCAGTCCCTACCCAGGGCAAACAAGGGCCCCAAGCCCCAGCTGGCCCCAAGAGCGAGGCAAATGCCAAGCAGCAAGAACCTCTACGGGAATGGTTCCTGAATGCCCCAGGGAAGATAATCCTGTCACGCAGGGGCAGTATTCACAGGGCACTTAGGGAAGGAAGCCCCTAAGTGCATGCAGCCCGGCACTGATAAGGTACTCCTGGCCACCGCACAACACAACACATGGCAGTGAACGCCACACAAGGCAAACACCGACTAGGAAACTGAGGCCAGAGAAGTGTCTATCCCGGTTGACACTAGCATACGAACTGACTAGTGTGGCTATACAGTACTTCCCTGGTAGTGTTTGGTGGCCCTCTGCTAGGCTTCCGTGATTGTACTCGTCACAGGGTTTTCAGTGTTGTCCATCATTAGTATCTTTAAACAAAAACAACATATTTATGTGCTCGTCGGAGGCATCTGAGAATGTGCAAGAAGCAGCACGACCCCACCGTGTGGTGTTGACGTTACTCAAACGAGCGTTCGCCATACAGACGATTTGACGCTGATCGGCCGTTCGCTACCAAAATGTTTTGCCTTTTGGAGCGATTGTTATGCGAGGTACCACTGTATATGGTCTTTACTATTTTTTCATTGCATTACACCCGCTACACACATCTGGTGGGTGTAGTAGTTTCATTACATGTTATCAAAGTTTAGCCTAGCTCTGCTTTTTGCATGATATCATAATTTCTCTCATTGAATATATAATATTTATTTCGTATTTCTTATGAATTACCATGGCTTTTCAAGTGCAGTGATGTGATGGACTGTTATGATGTTACTGTATTGTATCACAGAACATGTAGATCATAGCTGCACAGATCTATTCATGTTACTAAGATTATTGCTGAAAACAATAAAACATATTGTTTTTGCTGTTAAAACACTATATTCACATTATATATCACAACTACTGTATTTACATATCTAGAGAGGGAGCCCTTAGTGGCTCCCTGAAGCTACCATCTCTTGACGTAGGTGTCATCTGCTAGGTGCCATGATTTGCGGAGTTCTCTGGAATACCGGGAACCCAGAGCCCGAACCTGGTTCCCTCAGATGTACAGCGAGCCATGGCATTTATGTACAGTATTGAGTTATTCATTTGTGCCCCACTGAGGATGGCACCCAGAAAGTCAGAAAGGCAAACCAACCACAGCTGGCTGCCTCCAAGACCTGCAGACATGAAAAAGGCCATAGAACTCCCTAAACTATGTAAACAAATGATCGAAAATTTTATTAAACTAGTGCCTGCTCATTTGCTCCCCCCCCCCCCTTTTCTCCTCATTTGGAGGGTAGGGGACAGGTCACTGTTCTCATGCCGCTCCACCATCAGTTTAACGAATGATGTAAGAACTCAACTCCGTGGAGGAGAGTGTTGTCAGGTAGCCACTGGCGCTCGCCCAGAAATTGGTGTTTCATTACATTCAACTTGTTTTCTGGGAAGAAGCCCCTTGTGATTCCCTAAAGCTGAACTCCCCCTTGTGAGTTCCCTTGACCCATGGAGAAGGAAGAAATGGGCATGTACCAGGAGGAGGCAGCATCACAGGTATCATAATAAAGAAGAGTCAGTTGGCCAAGAAAGCCAACCCTCCAAAGCCTGTGGGGAGCTGAAGCCTTGTTTTCGGGATTTTGCGCCCCTGGGCTGCCATCATCCTGTTTGACCTCCATAATCCCTGCGCTCACATATCAGCCCAGAACATATTTGTAAAAAAAAAAAAACAGCCGTAAGACAGTTTACTGTCAGATGTCATGGGTACGAGGGTAAACTGCAGGCTGGCTAGACTCGGTGACACTGCGGACGACCTGAGAAAAATGAGCCTTGAAAGGGATCAACCCATAAGGCATCCACTGACACAGAAGTGGTGGCACGAAGGTAGTGATGGAGAGCCGCCACCGAACACAAAATATGATGCATCCCCGGCCAAACCAACCAAGCATCAACAACCAACCAATTTATTCTTTGCCAGAAAAGGAGGAGCCAGCAGAAGATGAACAAACAGACCCGCAGGACCATAGGAACAAAATCCCTGGTGCCGAAGGAGAGCCTGAAGTTCACCTACACGGCAACTGGAAGTCATAGAGACTTGGGAAAGGGTCTTGAGAAAACAATTCTGGTTCAAAGGGGACATAGTAAACCGAATGGAAAACGGAAAATGGAGCATGTAGTCGACAGACCAAGCTAGCTCTGGTGGCACATGAGCAGGCTGGAGGTGAAACAACGCATGAGACAGCTTGCCAAATGGAGCCGAGGAAGTATTGACCCCAAATGCAAGCAACAGCAGCTCTGCCAGCGCCGCACGATACGAGGTGACAATATTTGGCACGAGGTGCCAATAATGTAATAACCAGGATAGAAAGGAAAGATCCATCCACTCGGAAACAGACGAACAAGATCTGAGAGACGGGAAGCGACGTGTGAAATTTGGTAGGAGATAAGAGAGAGAGGCCAGAAAGGATGGTTGGCATTTGTATTTTTAAGAAAAGGCTATAATACTTGTTGTATCATGAGATAAGCACAACATAGTATGTATTTCTGCAAATATTTCACAATGTTATTTGTATTTTGATATATGCCTAGCATGTGGGTCCAAAGACTCCTTCATGAATTAGTTGAGATTGTGAATTATCTAGTTTACTTCATTTTTGCAGTGTTTGGTGATTGCTGGGCTTGGAGATGCAGCACGACCTGCTGATAAGCTCTCTCTCTCCCAGTCGACAGCCTTGGGTGCTACTGGTCTCATTTGGTCAAGGTTAGTACAGTAGTTCCATAACCCCAATAACTTACAGGTATTTCACATTCCTATAGATGGATACCATATAGTATTGCTGACCATTTTTTTTTTCCTGTAAGCCTTTTTTTTTCTTAAGTATGTCGTGGGTGTGCCTCTTCTAGTTGACTGCATAATTGAAACACTTGCGTATACTGTACATGTAATTTTTAATGCAGTGTTCTTATGTATGTTAAATACTGTAAACCTCTGTTGGCAGCTTGAGAATAGGTTTTGACTAGCATCAGGGAATCATCTTTATTTCTATTCAGTCTCGTGAAAATGTAGTGCTTGATCTCGTTTGAATATTGCAGACTTTGAAAATATCTAATGGACAAATATTTTGCAATGCAAGTTTGTGGAAGGATTCCCTTGTGGCTTCCTCAAGCTATCTTCCTGAGATTGCTTCATACTAAAATGTCACATCAGTCACGGAAAGTTCTGTTTGGCCTACCAGGCACCAGAGCCAGAACCTGGCCACAGGGGCAGGATTGTCACCTGTATAGGGAGCAAGATTGTCAACTGCACAGGGGGCAGGATTGTCACCTATACAGAGAGCATGTGACAATCTGCCACCCCACCAGAAAAAGCCTCCAGAAAGTTAGCACAGCTTTACAAACACCTGGAGCGTTCACAAAAAATGAAGCCTCATGAACCCCTAAAGAGCTCTGCAAACAAGTCGCATGAAGCGAGGGATTCACTCGAGTGAGCTCAAAACTTTAGTCCCAATTGCTACCACCAGGTGGCCTGGCTCTGGCTCCCAGCCAGCTCCCCAAATCAGTTCTTTTCCTGATGCTGGTGTCTTCACACCTGCTTTCAGTGCTTCTAGTCATGCCAGCTCACAGGCAAGCCCCTAAGCTTAAGTCTAAGTGCTGACCATCCTTGAACTTCGTTGTACTTTTTCCATTTGCTTTGTGTATTGGTTCCTGTTTTAGTGTTCACATGTATGTTTTGATTCCAGCTTGAGGGGGCTTGCTTTATTGGGCATTTTGGGCTGCGTGTATTTGGTGTTCTTTTCCATGTGTGCCCTCTCATGCAGCCCTTACACAGTCAGAGCCTCTTTTCTTCTCTGGTGTGTTCAGAATTATTCCCTGTGAGACCTGTCTACTGGGGTGGGAGCCTCACCCTGGGATTTGAGGAGTCTTGGGTTCCTCTGTTTGCATCATTGTTTGGGGGCATTTTTTGGTTTGGGGCACACTGGGGTTCATGAGGATGTTTACATGGCATGCCACAGTTGCCTCCTGTAGCCTGGAGTTTAGCCTGCAGTTATTGTCTGATTCTCCAGCGAGCAGCTCCAGTGCCTGTGGTACTCGCCATGCAGCGTATTGGGTTGGTGATGTTTACGACCCAGAGTCCCGTGAAGTATGTTCTCACTGGGTCTCTGTTTTAATGGTTTCTGTCTCCCAGTTGGAAACTTTTCAGGCAGCTGCAATTTTATGGGCTAAATATGCTAATGTAAAGTGTTTGTCACAACCATGTTGATTGGTTGTCCAAGAGTTGGCCCCAGTGGTGTGTAGTGACCTGGAATTGAAGATGTTAGTGACCTCTGCCTAGAGTCTATCTGCACCCTCCTCTTCCTTTTTCCCCTGCAGGTGTGGCCCACCCCTACTTCAATATACCCCCCTTCCCTCCCTGGTTCTGGCTCTGAAGCATCTGAGGGTTTCGGAGTCAGATTGGGGTTTAGTTCGGGATATAGCTTGGCCTCCTCCAGGCGTGATCCTTTTCCATGTTGATGGCAGAGGTATTTGCTCCTAGTCCTGCTATGGCTTCGAAGTGTTTGCTTTCACAACCACCACCTTGCCCCAAGCCACCTCTTCTTTGGAGGATGCCTTCCTTTCTCAAGTGTTGGGCAAAGACTTCGGCTCTTCCCTGAGGCAAGCTTCCATGACTGAGGGGGAGCCCCAGAGTGCCCCCTGGGGTGCCTTTCAGCCTTTGGTGGTTCTTGGTCACCTCTGTGGAGGGGTCTTATTTTGCAGGGGGGTATCACTTTTCTCATCCCTCGTCCACATATAGTAAATTAGATTACTTAACTGCTCCCCCTCAGGTTAATTTCCGATTCCTGTTCGGTGGCTCAGATTCATCTTTTATTTTCCTTGAGGTTTCCGTCCTTCATGCTGTACTCACGCTGTGCCTTAGGTGATTTGCACAGATTTGCTTCGGTACCTCCTGAGGAGCTTGGACCTCTCTTTCTGTAATGGACCCTGCCTCTTTTTGAGTTTGGGTCTGTCTCTGCTCTTTGCTGCAGTTTAAGGTTTCGGGCTCATCCTGACTGGCTGACAAAACTCTCCTTTCCCTGGGGTCTTGGCAGGGGATTTGTTGTTCCTGCATGCTTGACTGGCAGGAGGTTAGCTTTGTTCATCTTTCAGGTGTTTTTGAGTAAAGCTCGTTTAGCTCTGCTTCAGTCCTGCCTGTTTGCTCCGGTGCTTTGCTAGGATGTGTAAGTGGTAGCTCTGTGCAGCTGCCTCTGCTTTCTGGGACTCTTATTGCAGGGGGGGTGATGACAGGGTGCATTTACACCTGGCTGTGGTTTTGCATATGTGGGTCCTTGTGGAGGGGCTTGCTGAGTATCTCTGAGGATGTGGCATCATTGGGGTCAAGTCAGGTGGCTGTGTGGCTTGCGGGTCTGGTCCTGGAGGCCTTACATAAGATGCTCACTCCATTCCTGCAGAAGGTAGTGGCTGCATTTAATTTGGCCTGCCTCATGTGTTAGCGGCTGTGCTAACCCCTTGTTTAGATTTGGCTTGGTTTCTCACCCTTGTAGCTGCCTCCCCCTTTTCACCTCTCCTCTTTCACGAGGATGTTGTTGCACAGGTTGTTTCGGCTGCAGGTTTTTCATGATTCATTTTTCATTTTCTAGGGGCTCTGTCCCCTTTTGGAGGAAGTCTGGTAAGGTAGGGACTTTTGTTGTTAGTTGAGATAGGTCAGTTCCCAGGTCGTTGCACTTACTGAAGAGACATTCTCCTCTGCTCAGTGTTGCAATCATGCGTCGCAGAGTCTGGTTCCACTCGGGGCTCACACCAGCCCTTTGCTGTTCACCATTTTAAAGCTTTTTTGTAGGGGAGGGGGAATCTGGCCCATTTTGCTGGCTCCTGGTCTCACGATTTCTGGGCGATTCAGGTAGTTTCTCATAATCTTCAGTAGAGCTGGTCAGTCCCTCCACCTATTTGGGATTGGATCTATTAGCTGGCTGGGAGCAAGGGGGTCACCTGGTGGTGTAATCGGTTTTTGATGAGCTTTGGATGCATCTGAGTGAATCCCTTGTTTCGTGTGACTTGTTTCTAGAGTTTTTTGGTGGTTTTCGAGGCTTCCTTTTCTTTGAACCCTCCTGTGTTGTCGTAAAGCTGCATTGAATTTTTCTAGGCTTTTCTGGGGAAGCCCCTACGGCTCCCCGGAGCTGTCCATGGCTGATTGGATACCCTAACTATTTGCATCAGTCGATGTGGGTGGAGTTCTAGGCCTACGGGGACCACGAGCCAGAACCTGGCCCCCTCAGAGAGGCACGGGAGCAATGGCCCATAGAAATGCACTGTGATTTGGAGCATTCTATATCTGCCATCGACCGGAAGGGCACCCAGAAAGGTAAGTGCCACAAAACAACCCCTATTCTAGTTAACAACAAAAATCGACAAACGAGTGGACAGAACTCCCATAGGAAAACGAACTAACAAGCATGACGTCACACGAGCCCGCGCCGCATGTCTGTGCAGCTCCCCTGCCCGGGAGGGGGAAGGGGAGCCCCAGACCCCCGCGCCAGCGATCCCGCCTCAGTTCCTCGGCTGATGGGATCATGCACGGTCGTGTGCTCCAGCTCCGGTCTTGTTTCAGTGCTGTGACTTGTTTGCAGTGCTGCTCTTACGGTGACGTGTGAGCTGGGAGTAGTATTCTCAGGTACTCGGGCTGCATGTGCTTAGGTCCCCTTCCCTGAGTGCCCTGCAAGTACCGCCCTTGGGCTTGGGGTTTGCCCTCCACACAATTCTTCTTCTTCTTGATAGTAGGTGCAGTTTGCATGAAGGGTTTGTCCTCCCGATGACTGCACCAGTACTGATGTTGGTGGACGCGTTTATGTTGAGGATGATCGGAGCTACCAAGGTGTTTGTTACGTTGTGCTGTGGATATAGGAACGGTGATTAAAACAGAGGCGTGTGTTGTAGGGAGACTTGTCGCACCGTAGGGCGGTGTGTTGTGTTTATGGCGTCAGCTGATCTATGGTGCTGCGACGAGGCAGTTGTTTTCTGTGTTTAGCTGTTGGTGGCGCCAGGTATAAATGTGGCACGGGTCAGATGTGTCCCAATTTGTTGGTCGACTGCAGATATTTAGCCAGTGCTTTGACTATTTGGTATTTTTCTTGTAACGAGTGGTCTCCACCTCCTAATATGTGCTCGATGGTGAAGGGTATTTTAAGTGCGATAAAGACTTGTTTGAAATTTACTCTGGCACTATGATGTCGGAAGCAGTGCATGAGATAGTGTTCGACTGTTTCAGGCAGCTGACAGTGAGTACAGAGTTCATTGATGTCTGTTCTGTACTTAGAGCTGTGTGCTGCTAGTTTGGTATGTCCCAGCCTTAATCTGGTCATCGTTACATCAATTTCTCTGCTTTTATATCGGACATGTTTCCAAGTTCCCCATTTCTTTTTAATGGACCCATAGTGCAAAGGTGAGCATAACGTTTTCCAGTTTGTTGCAAAATCCTGGGAGATGGTATCTTTGAAGGCTCCTTTACGTGCAACATGGGGAATTGGATGATGGGTAAGGTGAGGCGTGTTGTGCATCGCTTTGGCTAGTTGGTCTACAAGTTCATTATGGAGAATACCACAGTGTGCTGGGACCCATTGGATAGAGGTGTCATAACCGTTCAATTGATGTTTGTGAAGAAGTTGAAGGCATGGGTAGACAATCTCCTTGCATGTTTTCGAAGAGTACGTAATTGCTTGAATCGCGCTCTTGGAGTCACTACAGATTGTATATATCCCAACTGGTAGTGTTGTGATGATTTGGAGAGCTTGATACAAGGCATATAATTCAGCTGTGAAAATAGATAGTTGGTTCGGTAACCGCCATCCCTGCTTGAGATGGTATTCCGGTATCCATACAGCGCTAGTGACCGACGGCACGTTGTTCATGATAATGCGAGATCCATCTGTGTAAATCGCTGTGGTATTTGGGTAGCAATTTTTCATTGTTGAGGCGAAGACTGAGGCTATGGCTGAGTTTGGTGCAGATTTTGGAATGTTGTCTTCGAGTTGTATTGCTGTATTAGGAGTTGTATAAAGCCAGGGTGGAATAGGGGGGACAGGAAGTTGGGTTTCGCAGTTTTGGAGTAGGGAGAGGTCTATATTGAGGTTATTTGTAGCCTGTGTGAGGAAAGGTTGCGAGTGAATGGTTGGGGGGCGGGGGTTATGTGGGTTAACTGTTGGGTTAATTTTTGATCTGTATGGGTGTGTCTGGTGAGCAGTGGTACAGAGTGACAGATAGTTGGCACACATAATGTCTCGTCTGGTGGCTAGGCTTGTGAGGCCTGTTTCCCCGTAAAGTCCGAGGATTGGAGTTGAACGCATTGCGCCACATATAAGTCGCATGGCATTATTTTGTATGACCTCAAGGCTCTGTAGGTTAGTAGGCGCCGCCGACGCATATGCTTGGCAACAATAGTCTAGTTGGCTGCAAATGTAGGTTGTATAGAAACGGAGCAAGATTTCATGGTGTGCTCCCCAGGTGGTGCCAGTGAGGGCTTTAAGTATGGCAAGTCGGGGTTGTGTCGTCTGTTTAAGGTGTTGAATGTGTGCTTTCCAGGTAAGTAAGGGGGAGTCTAAGCGCATGCCAAGATATTTATGTTCTCGTACGTGTTGGATGGGAGTGTTGTGTATTGTGAGGGTGGGTAGATGAAGTAGTCTTTTTTTAGTGAAAATCTGATAGCAGGTTTTGGTAGTACTAACTTGAAGGCCCCATTGTTGAGTCCAATCTGTGAGGTCGTCCAGTGCTGTTTGCATTGTTGAGACTGTATTAGGTAGGGTATTGTCTGAATAATACAATGTTAAGTCGTCGGCGTACGCCGAGAGGTGAACAGGGTGGGTGTTAGGCAAATCTGCTAAGAATGCGGCAAATAGGGTTGGGCTTAGTATGGAGCCTTGTGGGACACCTGTTTGTATTGGGATGCCATCGGAAAACTCGCCTTGTATATAGACTTTGGAGGTCCTGTTTGTGAGATAGGACCGTAACCATAGAAGTAATCTTCCCTGTACGCCTAAACGTGCAAGCTTTGCGAGGAGGCAAGTATGAGGAATGCTATCAAAAGCTCCTTTGAGGTCTAGGTAGACAACAAGACAATATTTACTGTTTCTGAGAGAGGTGCGGATTTCATGTTCAAGGCAGAGTATTTGATCTAGCGTGGAGCATTGCGGTCGAAATCCAGCTTGGAGTGACGGTATAATATTATTATACTCAAGGTACCATTGGAGGCGAGTATGTACTAGCCTTTCCATGATTTTACCGAGGCATGATAGTAGGGAGATAGGTCTGTATGACGCAGGTTGGGATGGGTCTTTTCCTGGTTTAAGGAACGGAAGAATAATACTGGTCTGCCATTGTGAGGGAATATTTCCGTGAGTCCAGCATAAGTTGTAATAGTTTAGAAGGGTGCTATGTGCAGTCGGTGGAAGATATTTGATGAGTTCATATGGAATTCCATCCTCTCCAGGTGCCTTGCCATTAGGTAGGCGGTTTAAGGCCAATTGTAGCTCGCTTGAGGTGTACATGTTGTCAACGTCGAGCATGGGTAGCAGTATGGCACGGTCAATGTCTTGTCTGAGGGAGAGTTCTTGGGCATGAAGGAAGGGTGTTGAGAGGGTAACTTTAAGGCATTCAGCAAGAACATTTGCACGCTCCTGAGGTGTTTGACAGAGTGAACCGTTGATCATCAGGGGGAACGAAGGGAATGTTGGGCGACCTTTAATGCTGTTAAATGTAGCCCAGACTTTTGAGTGTGGCGTTGTGGGTGTGAGGCTATCACAGAATGTTGCCCATGATGCTCGCTTTGCTGATAGTATGGTTTTTTTGGCCGTTGCTGTGGCCCGCCGGAGATTGACCCAGTTCTGTAGGGAGGGTTGACGTCTTTGTTTTTGTATGGCTCGTCGGCGTAAAGCGACTGTTCGTGCACATTCCGCGTTCCACCATGGTTTAAGTGGTTTGTTGGACCTATGTCCTGAAGTTTTCTTAAGCATTTGGGTGGCTGCAGAATTTATGGCCGAGGTGATTGTGGACAGTCGCTTGTTAGGGTCTACTTCGTCTGTGTCTGGGAGGCGAACAACATCGGCCCATTTTTTCTTGTCTAGGTACTTAATGTTCCACTTGGGAAGCGTAAGCGGGTGGGTTGGTGGCTGAAAGTTAGTAAATTTTATAATGAGGGGTTTGTGGTCACTACCAATATCTGGTCCAGTATGAAACTGTAGTTCATGTTGAAATTGTGCAGAGCCAAAGCAGATGTCCAGTGAGGCTTCATAATTGGTTCTGTAGTTAAAGTAGGTTGCAAGGTAGGGCGGCGAAAGAAGAGTATATGGTGTAGTGTCTAAGTAGTTGTAGAGATCGGTACCTGCAGTATTTTGGGTACCTCGACTCCATGTGGGGTGGTTAGCATTGAGATCACCTGTAACAATGATCGGGTGTCGTAATTGGTTAAGATAAAATTCCAGTTCATTTGAGTTTATTGTGCCTCCAGGGTTGTATATACCCAGAAAGGATATGTGTGTACCATTGTAAGGTATTAGGCATGCTAGAACTTCTAGTTTACCGTTCACAAAATACGTTAGTGTTACAGGTTTACATGTCATATTACTTCGTGTTAGAAGGAAAATACCACCCCCCATACGGTTGGGTCTGTCCAGTCTCTGCATCTGAAAGTTTTTAAATACGGGATTTTGTTTGGGAGTGAGCCAGGATTCGGTGATGAATGCTAAGTCCGGTTTGGATGAGTAGAGGAATTGTTTAAGTTCTGTGAGGGATGTTTTAATGCTTTTTGCGTTCCAAGTCATGAAGGTTAGGGGAGCCATTTAGGATGTTTGTGTTGTGGATGTGTCTGTTTTCTTTGGTGCGCCAATAGTGGTGCGTGTTGGATACCTAGATGTGGACGGGGGTTGTGTCTTGCTCTTGGTACTGGCGGTTGGGGTTTGTGGCACGTCAGCCTGGGGAGTGGTTTTGGTGAGGCGCGCTAAGGAGGTAATTAGGAGTTTTTCCATCATCTGATCAAGCAATGTGTGTCCAGCAATGGTAGCTTTATTTGGGCGGATGTCAGTGTCTGTAGCTGTTGGTGGGGGGTCTGTTGGGTCAGCCTCAGGGGTGGGTTGTGGTACTTGGGCCAAAAATTTTGTTAGAAGTCGGTCCAGGGTCTTTTCTAATGCATTTTCGATGCGAGTAACAATCGTTTCAATAAGATTATTTTCGATGCGAGTGACAAGAGATTCAACTAAATCAGGATTCAGTTGTGTGTTATGTGAGAGATGGTTGGACCCTGGGGTTGCGGGATTGTCGGAGACAGGGATATCCGGTACACGCGAAGGTTGTGGTTGGGTGTGAGGTAGAGGTTGGTGATGGGCTGAGGAAGGTCGTTTTAATGCACTGCTGTATAGCATGTTGGTGGTAGGGAGAGCCTTCATTTTCGCTGCTGCTGCTACGTAAGAAGGACATTGTTTAAATGTGATGTCGTGGTCGCCACCACAGTTTGAGCAGGTGAGTGTATCCGATGCACAGCTTTGTGTGTAGTGGGGACCAGAGCATTTCCCACATTTGATATCTTTAGTGCAGCCTTTCGAGGTATGATTAAAACCCTTGCATTTAAAACATTGGGTGGGGCGTGGAACATACTCCTCTAGTTTATGGAGGAAGCCGTTCAACCAAATCCTATCAGGGGGAACGTAGTCAAGAAAAGTAAGCAGGGCGGTGCCTGTATCACTCAGTTCTCCGTTCGTTCGTCGCATAAATTTTTTTACTTCATAGAGTGGGATGCCATTCGTCTTGAGTTGTGCCTTGATGTCTTCTGCGCTGATGTCTACAACATGCCGGATTACATATTTCACTAGTCTGTCTCCTAGTGGTTTATAGCACTGAACTTTGTAACCACAGATGTCAGTAATGTTGGAAATCTCCAGTTCCGCGCTGTGGTTGTGATCCACTGCGATCAGGTTCTTTAGTTTATTTGGTCTCATATCGTGCACGTCGATCCCGAATTTTTGGGGATGGCATTATATAGGATGCTTTGTGCCCTACTATTTCGGAAAATACTCTCATCTTCGCCATCAAAAGCAATGATAAAGGTTTGTAACTCAGAAGAGCTTGGCCTACCTTGGTTAAGCGGTGGTTGTTGATACTGAGGCCGCGTGGCGTCGGCCTCATTTCTGTTTACCTCTGTTAAATGGCGGCGCCTTGCCTCCAATCTGTTCGCCTTACTATGGTATTTGCTGTCCAAGAATTCTCCTTCGGGCTCCTCTTCTATGACCGGGTGACGTTCAAGATCCAATGTTGTGGTATGCGGTAGTGGTTTTCCAATAGCTTCTACGGTATCGTCCATGGTTGTAGGAGAGACACCACGTGCGCCTCCAGCAGCCGCCATGACACCGGCCACCTCCGCGGGAACTCACTCACAACACACCCAATCGCGACCGCGTCCAACACGCAACTTCCTATTGCTGGTGTCTTTCTATTTCCTGTTCGTTCGTCCTCTCTAATACTTTGGTAAAACTGGTTGTACACTAAATGACTGACTTAATGAACACAAAAGAGTTTTTAGTCTACAGACACAAACTAAACTCTTTTGTGTCATGTTAGGGACTCTAATTATTCTATAGATTGGTCTCCTAAAATCTTTCCTGCCTCTACTTTCACAGACGCCATCTGCTGACTCGGCTCTGATACACAACGTGCCCAACATGACCATTGTCCTGATTTGTTGTGTTGACCTCCCTTTCCCAGTACATACAGTGGTACATTCGTTTACGAATTTAATCCATTTCCAGAGATGGCTTGTAACCCGAAACAAATTTTCCCATAAGAATAATGTAAATTGAATTAATCTGTTCACACTCTCAAAATATTAACTTCAAAATACATTTCATACATAATAAACACAAATAAACATACTATATTTTGTACTATAGTATGTAGAAGTTATAGCATACCTTTATTGAGACTCTTGTTGGCATATGGAAGACGGTGAGGAGAGTGGGGGGAGGAGAGAAGTGTGTTTGGAAGGAGGATCCCCTTCATTATAATATCAGACAGTGATGACTTCTCTGGGTACTCTGTCTCTCCCCTACGTTTTCCTGCATACCACTAGGATCATACCACTGTGGCTCACTGCTTGTTTGCCTCACTAAGAACCTTCCATAGACTTGTTTTTCCTCTATATCATCCTCACATGTGTTTTCATAGGTTGAATCTTACCATTTTTCTTGGAACCCATGGTGTGGTATATAATAATTACTTTTATGTTAGAAACCAAAAAAGTGTGAAAAACAATGAAATTCTTTGCAAAGAATTCAAGCACAATCGTCACTATGCTGGAGGCACTGTCAAACTGATGTGCAGTCGCCCGTTCCACCAGGAACCACATTCTCGGTTGACCCATATGTTATCAACAAACTCAGAACTCGAGGCAAGGCTCATGAACCGAATCGAATTTTACTAAAAAAAAAATTGTAAATAAAGGCATTTGTAAGCCGAGGTTCCACTGTTCTTATATGGTTCAACTTCCTTAAACCTTAACATGCTCGGGGTTT
>WNGS01006385.1:200625-215735 GCA_020271785.1 Procambarus virginalis | reverse complement strand
AAAACCCTTCAATTGCGCATCGCATCATATATGCTTTGACCGACTTGCAGTAAATTGCGCATCGCATCATATGATGCTTTGGAGTACTACGCAAGATTTAAACGGCCCGCGGATACACGGGTTCACCACACCTTCATCAGGGCTCTTGTAAACAGACGCCATTTTTAAAAAAAATCGTGGGCCAAACTTCCGGGTGTTAGGGGCCTCAGTATTGAGTAAGCTACCAAGCCTGACGCACGCAGCACGAGCTCACAGCACTGCTGTTCAGCTTGTGACCACAGCATCGCCTAAAAATGCCATAATATACTTGTTCATGCTATTATGTAGCGATAATATTATTACAGAAGACCCCTGACTGTGATAAAACTGACCAGGGTTCTGATAACAGCAGGGATTGTGGTGATATTTAGTGCTGTGCGCCATGGAGGGAGGAGTAATGCTGTGGGAGGGAGGATTGTGGCGATGTTTTCTGACTGTGTGTGGCCACCTTTTATTGACTGCACTTACCATACCAGCTTAGTGGTTCGCTATGGTGAACACAAATGTAGATACTTATATATAACGTGTGTATAGAGGGTATAAACAGCAAGAGGAGTAGGTTGGGAACCACCATTTTGGTGAGGGAGGAGCGTCGTCTGCAGGACTTACCATGTTGTTTACTGATGACCACGATGGTCTTTGGGCACCATACCAGTTTATTTGTACAAGTATGGTGAATAAAACAGGTAGATATTTATATATAATGTGTGTATATAGCGTAATAACACCACAAACAGTATTGTTGGAGGAGAAATATTAGTGCGTCTGCCCTTGAGGGAGGCAGCCATCTGTGAGGACTGTGTGAGGTCCAACGTCTTTGTGCCTTTACTCACCATACAAGCTTAGATGTACCAGTTATGGTGAACAAAATATGTAAATACTTATATATAACGTCTGTATATAAAAGCAAAAACAGTATGGTGGGTGGAGAATGGTGGCAAGTCAGGTGAGGTGAGGTGAGGAAGGGAGGGAGTGGCAGCCAGTGGCGGCCTGCCACTGCCACTCAGCATACCAACTTAGTGGTTCGTTATGGTGAACACGAATGTAGATACGTATATATAGCGTCTGTATATAGTGAATAAGGGCAAAAACAGTATTGTGGGAGGAGAATGTGGGTGAGTCAAGTGACTTGAGGGAGGGCGTGAGTGGCTGGCTGGTACACGGTGGTCACTCCTCGTTACTTTTTGACTCATAATAGCAACTTAGTGGTTCGTTACGGTGAACAAAACATGCAGATACTTATATATAACCTGTGTATATAGTGTAATAACCGACAAAGTATTTGTTTACTGTTTGATGAACATAATTGAATCAACAACATGCACACCACATTTTTGAGTACAGCGATGATTTACTCATTTTATTATATAAATATATCACACTACACACTATTGAATTATATTACAGCAAAAAACTATGAAAAATCAATCAGAGACATTGAAATAATTAGGTAATTATCTCTTTGTGGCAACTCTGGCCTGACAGCTGGCGATCAACAGACCGCCTGGGACGCACACTGAGTCAGCGCCTATTTTTTGCCAGACTTCCCCGCCCTATAGTGGGTAATATATGCCACTTACGAATTTTTATTATTTTCCCGTGATCAGTGAACACAAATTAACAGGTTAGGAAGAAATTTTTTTTTTTTTTTTTTTATGCGCCTGTGGGTGTCAAATGGTATATAGCTATGCGCCATTTAACCCTTAACACTTTTGCGCACCGGGCGCGGGACCTCCCCACTACCCCTGGATGTCCTGAGCGTTCCCCGGGAGCGCGAGGGAGAGCGCGGTAAATTCTGAAAAGTGTATAATCTTTTCCACTTTCTCAGCTTAATTCTCGTCCTAAGATATTCAATTTGGTATCAATGTGTTCGCAATAGAATTCTCTACAGGACTAAATGCATATAAACTCCAAAAGCCCTGCATACCATCCGCAACTAACAGAGAAAGTGAGAGAAAGTTACCCGGGAGCGCGCAAGAGTGATAAAATGTTTACACTCTTTTCAGTTTTGTCAACTCAATTCTCGTCCTAGGTCTTTCATTTTGGTATCAATGTGTTCGCAATAGAATTCCCAACAGGCCTATATGCATATAATATCAAAAACAGCAGCGATCTCCACCCGCCGACATGATGAAAACAGGTTGCGGTTACAAGAAAGAGAGCGCTGCGCCACCCCAAGGCGCTTCTCATTCTGAAAAGTATATATTCTTTTGAACTTTGTCATCTCAATTCTCATCCTAGGTTTTTCAATTTGGTATCAATGTGTTCGCAATAGAATTCTCTACAACACTAAATGCATATAAAGCCCAAAAGTCCGGCGAGAAAGTTAGAAAGTGAGAGCGTGTTACCCGGGAGCGAGCCAGAGCAATAAAATGTGTACACTCTTCACTTTGGACATCTCAATTCTCGTCTTAAGTCTTTCATTTTGGTATCATTGTGTTCGCAATAGAATTCCCTACATGAGCATGCAAATATAAAATCCAAAAGCCCTGCGTACCATCCACAACAAGCACGGAAAATGATAGAGCGTTACCCCCTTGAGCGCTAATAAAGAGCAATAAAATGGGTATTCTGTTTTCAACTTTGTTACCTCAATTCTGGTCCTAGGACTTTCATTTGGGTATCAATGTATTCGCAATGAAATTCCCTACAAGAGTATATGCATATAATGTCCAAAGCCACAGCATGACCGTCCCGAAAACGCCACTAAAGTTGCCGCACGGAGGACTCGATGCTGAGTCCTCGCCGGACTTGCCCATGTTTTACGGAGGACTCAATGCTGAGTCCTCGCCGAGCGAAAGTGTTAACATGCTCGGGGTTTAATATCCTGTCAGCCCCACAGGCGTATGTCATTTTGAAAAAAAAAAAAAAAATTCTTCCTAACCTGTAATTTGTGTTCACTGATCACGGGAAAAATAATTAAAAAATCGTAAGTGCCATATATTGCCCGCTATAGGGCGCGGAAGTCTGGCAAATTATAGGCGCTGACTCAGCATGCGTCCCAGGCGGTCTGTTGCTCACCAGCTGTCAGGCCGGAGTTTCCACAAAGAGATAATTATCTAATTATTTCAATGTCTCTGATTGATTTTTCATAGTTTTTTTGCTGTAATATTATTCAATAGTGTGTAGTTTGATATATTTATATAATAAAATGAGTGAATCATTGCTGTACTCAAAAATATGGTGTGCATATTGTTGATTCAGTTATGTTCATCAATCAGTGAACAAATACTTTGTCAGTTATTACACTATAAGCACAGGTTATATATAAGTATCTGCATGTTTTGTTCACTATAACGAACCACTAAGTAGCTATTATGAGTAAAAAAGTAACGAGGAGTGACCGCCGTGTACCAGCCAGCCACTCCCGCCCTCCCTCCAGTCATCTGACTCGCCCACATTCTCCTCCCACAATACTGTTTTTGCTATAATTCACTATATACAGACGTTATATGTAAGTATCTACATGTTTTGTTCACCATAACTGTACATCTAAGCTTGTATGGTGAGTAAAGGCACAAAGACGTAGGACCTAACACAGTCAGCTGATGGCTGCTGCCCTCAAGGCCAGACGCACTAATATTTCTCCTCCAACAATACTGTGTGGTGTTATTACGCTATATATCTTATATACAGACGTTATATATAAGTATTTACATGTTTTGTTCACCATAACTGTACATCTAAGCTTGTATGGTGAGTAAAGGCACAAAGACGTAGGACCTAACACAGTCAGCTGATGGCTGCTGCCCTCAAGGCCAGACGCACTAATATTTCTCCTTCAACAATACTGTGTGGTGTTATGACGCTATATATCTTATATACAGACGTTATATATAAGTATTTACATGTTTTGTTCACCATAACTGTACATCTAAGCTTGTATGGTGAGTAAAGGCACAAAGACATAGGACCTAACACAGTCAGCTGATGGCTGCCGCCCTCAAGGCCAGACGCACTAATATTTCTCCTCCAACAATACTGTGTGGTGTTATTACACTATATATACACACATTATAAATAAATATCTACCTGTTTTATTCACCATACTTGTACAAATAAACTGGTATGGTGCCCAAAGACCATCGTGGTAACCAGTAAACAACACCGTCGTCTGCACGGTGGCGTCGTGCAGACGACGCCACCGCCCTCACCAAAATGGCGGCTCCAAACCTTCTCTTGCTGTTTATACCCTCTATACACACGTTATATATAAGTATCTACATTTGTGTTCACTATAGCGAACCACTAAGCTGGTATGCTGAGTGCAGTCAATAAAAGGTGGCCACACACAGTCAGAAAACATCGCCACCACCCTCCCTTCCACAGCATTAATCCTCCCTCCATGGCGCACAGCGCTAAATATCATCACAATTCTGCTATTATCAGAACCCTGGTCAGTTTTATCACAGTCAGGGGTCTTCTGTAATAATATCACCGCTACATAATAGCATGAACAAGTATATTTTCGCATTTTTAGGCGATGCTGTGGTCACAAGCTGAACAGCAGTGCTGTTAGCTCATGCTGCGTGCGTCAGGCTTGGTTGCTCACTCAATACTGAGGCCAATAACACCCGGGAGTATGGCCCATGATTTTTAAAAAAAATGGCGTCTGTTTACATGAGCCCTGATGAAGGTGTGGTGAACCCCCGTTGTCTGCCATGTATCCGCGGGCCGTTTAAATCCTGCGTAGTACTCCAACACATCATATGACGTGATGCGCAGTTGACTGGAACAACGTCCAACACGTTATATGATGTGATGCGCACTTTAAGGGTTAACAAATGTGACATGATTTAAGGCCCCCCCTTTTTTTACCTCTTTTCTTTTTCTTAGCTTTCCTCTTATTTTTTATTCTTACCTTTCATCCCATTCTTACCTTTCATCCTATTCTTACCTTTCATCTTACACTCACCTTTTTCTCTTACCTGCTCCTCGCACCACTCTTACGTTATTTATTTGCCCGTACTTTACTCTTTCCTATCACACAGCTTGATGATGACCCAGGACAGACTGGAACATCATTATTTCTCCGTCTTCTGATGTGTAGTTTGGTCATCGATGGTTTAGCTGGGAGTGCATCACGTGCTGTGGCCGGGTGGTGGCTCCACGCCTTTACCTTCGTGCTTCAGATTGTACCTGGATGGATGTGGGTTGATCCTGTCATCTTGGCACCCGTTTCCAAGGCTTGCCTTTCTCAAGTTGTCTGCCATGTTAAATATAGGCAGCCTGTGGTCTACCCTCATGCACATTATGTTACGAAGTACAGTATGCCACTCTCTTGGCAGTGTTCTGGGCTGATATTTTGGTGTAGAGGTTTTGGAGGTCAAACAGAGTTCTAGCAACCCGGTCTCTTGTTAATGTTCTTGGGTCTCGGCGCTTTTCTGTGGCTTTGAGCCGTGTGTCTCTGCCTCTTGTCACTTCTTTTGATTCCTGTGATACTCTGTCCTTCCTGGTAAGTGCCCGTTTCTTTTCCTTCACCATTGGTAGTTAGCTTCAGGGAAGGAGGGAGGGAATTATCAAGGGAAAGCACCAAGCCATTATGTCTATATATAGCACTTGGAAAGGGTCAGGATAAGGATTTGGGATGGGACAAGGAAAAGGAAGAATGCCCAACCACTTGGACAGTCGGAGATTGAACACAAACCTGCATGAAGAAATACCATTGCTCAACTCTCCAGGGCACCTTTTCTGGGGTGAGTCACAAGGGGCTCCCTCCAGAAAACCAGCAGTGAATGTAATAAAATGCCGATTTCTGGGTAAGGTCTGGTGGCACCCTTGCACCCTCCCTCCCTCCCTCCAGGGAGGGAGGGTGTAAGGGTGCCATCATCTTTCAGGGGCAGAGATGCCAGCTGACCACCTGCTGTTTCCTCCTCCCCCTCGAAACGAGTGAAGGGAGGTGGGGTGAACAAGCAAGTGAGAAGAATTTGATCGCTTGTTTACATAGTTGGGGGAGTTCTTTCAGTGGGTTTAGAGGCTGTGGTCTCTATTGAAGCCAGCCGTGGCCTACTTTGACTTGCTGACTTTCTAGTTGCTTTCTCACTGGTGACATACATTAATACTGTACATGTGAATGCTCCTTGCACCTATGTGAGGGGGGGGAGCCAGGTTCTGGCACTGGTCCCCAGTAGGCCAGAAGAACTCTGTAGCTCATGTGACCTGGTAGATGTTACACTATCAGTATATGAGAGCTTCTGGGAGCCACCAGGGATCACCCGGAAAATGGTATTGCATCACATTCAATGCTAGAGTTTTTGGGGCACACTATACAAGTGTCAGATATGTAACAGGTGTGCAGTGCAGGGGTTAAAGCTCTGGTTTTGTTGGCCTTCACTTCTGTTTGTTGAATGAGGAATTTCGTGCTCAATCCTAGAGGCATGGGCTTTGTTCTTTCAGTCCTGGTAGGCGGTTTCTGAATTTGCAGCTTATGCCTTCTTTTCTATGCAGACAAAGAGTCACAGTAACATGACTGAAGATATGATAACTAAATCACACATCAGAAAATGAAGAAACGATGACGTTTTGGTCCATCTGGGACCATTATCAATGCGAGTAAAAGAAGAGAGGAAGGGTCAGGCAAATAAAAGTTAAGAGAGTGAGGTGAGAAGTAGGTAAGAGAAGGTAAGAATAGGATGCATGCAAGAATAAGATTAGAATGGGATGAATGTAATTATAAGGTAAGAATTGGATGAATGTAAGAATAGGAGGAATGAAAAATAAGGTAAGAATAGGATGAATAAGAAAAACAGGAAGGTAAGAATAAGAAAAGGGAGTAGGAATAAGCAACAGGGGCCAAGCTTAAGTCAGGTCACGTTTGTTAAGAAGGTTGGAGCATCTGAGTATGTACTGTGGAAGGGAAGAGTCAACAGCAACAAAGCCAAGACTAAGGATCTTGTTGGGTAGGTTGTGTATCAGAGCCGAGTCAACAAGACGACGTTTGTGAAGAGTAAATGCAGGAAAGACTATTTTAGAAGAAGACCAATCAATAGGATGATTAGATTCCCTAACGTGACAAAAGAGGGCATTGTTTGTGTCTGCTGACTTGACACTTCTTTTGCGTGCCTTAAGTCTGTCACTAAGTGGATGGCCAGTTTCACCCTTTACCAGGTGCGTCAGTTCAGGGTCTTTCAGCTGCAGATTGAGGTTCCGATGACATGGAAGCTGGGAGCTCCCAGTTGTGTTGCCACCTGTTGGTGAGTTGAGTTGGTGATGGGACCAGGTTCTAGCTCTGTTCCCTGGCAGAAAATTCCGAACGCCCAAGGTTGATGTGAATCATCTATGTACTCATCTAATTGTATTATACTAACCTAATTGTGCTTGCGGGGGTCGAGTTTCGGCTCTTGGGTCCGGCCTCTCAATTATTAGTCAACTGGTATACTATTGGGTTCTATCATATCTACATTTGAACTATGCATAGAGTCTGCCTCGGCGAGTTTGCTTCAGGGAGCTACTGATGCCCTACCAGAAAGCGGCATTTCATTACAGTCAGTGCCGAGGTTTGTTTATGGAATAATCTGCAGAACAAATAATCTCATATTTTGATGCAAGAAATTTGAATATGAATACTGTTCACATTATTGTACTGTTAACAAAAATTGCAATTTTTCAGATATTCATTGGTTATAATTCCTAGAAACTGGAACCTCTTCAGTGTGAATGTGTTTGTGGCCACTACAGGAATCTACCAAGTGGCTCGCATATTCAAGTAAATACTTCTCTCTCTTTATTTGGATCACATTTGAAATAACAAAGCTTCTTGATTAAAGCTCATTGATATTTGGTAATTCATCATAAATGAGTTTTTTATATATTAATTTTAGTATAAGGATGTTTGTAATCCAATTGAACATTGGATCTACAATGCCTGCAGTACATTGTGTGATCTTAACCAGTTATCATTCATAAGTCTATCAGATGTTGCTTCCATTACAGGGAAAGATCATCTACAGGCTGGCTGTCTGTCTGTCTCTGTCTCTGTCTCTCTGTCTTTCTTTTTATTCTCTTATCTCTTTTTCTTCTTTTTTCTTCTTCCTCCCCCCCCCCCTCTCTTCCTCCTCCTGTTGGTATCTTCATGATTTTTTTCTTGCTTTCTGGTAGTGTGTAATTACCTAGGTGTACTGTAGTTACAGGATGAGAGCTACGCTTGTGGTGTTCCATCTTCCCAGTACTCTTTGTTATATAACACTTTGAAACTACTGATGGTTTTGGCTTCGACAACCTTCTCACGTGTTTGAACTGTCTACTACTAAGTTCGCAAAAGTGAACTTTCTGATGTTCTTTCAGTAGCTTTGTTTAGTAACTTAAATCTATGACCTCCTGTTCCTGAAGTTCCATGTTGCAGCAATTCTTTGTTTTTTGTCAATTCCTGTTGGTATTTGGTACGTAGTGATCATATCGCCTCTTTTTCTTCTATCTTCCACCTTTTGCATACTTTATGCCTTTAACCTCTCCTCATAGCTCTTTGTCTTTCAGTTTTGGAAGCCATTTTCTTTCATGTCTTTGCACCTTTTCTAGTTTGTGCTTCTTGAGATATGGGCACCATACAACCGCTGTGTATTCCAACTTTGGACTCGCAAAGGTCATGAACAATTTCTTTTAATATTTTGCCATCCATGTATTTAAAAGCAATTATGAAATTATAAAGGATAGCATAAGCTCCTCGCACAATGTGCTTTATTTGGTTCTCCAGTGACAGCCTGAGGACCAGTTGGAGGCATATTGTCTCCTATTCTATATTCCATATCATGGCATTTATTCACGTTAAATTTCATTTGCCAGGTGTTGCTCTATGCACTTATTTTGTCCAGGTCTCCTTGAAGGGCATGACAATCGTCTAAGTTTCTTATCTTCCCTGGTATTTTAACATCATCGGCAAATATGTTCATATAATTCTGTATTCCTTTTGATAGATCATTTATTTAGACAGTGAACATTACTGGTGCAAGAACTGAACCCCTGAGGTACTCCACTAGTGACATTTCTCCAGTCTGATTCATTGCCTCTGATTACTTCCCTCATTTCTCAGTCAGAAAATTTTTCATCCATGTTAGGACCTTCCCTGTCACTCCTCCAGTATGTACCAGTTTCCAGAAAAAACTCTTTTGTGGAACTCAGTCAAAAGTCTCATTTTAGGGCCAGATAAATGCAGTCAACCTAACCATCTTTCTATTGTAAAGTTTCTGTGGTGGCTCTATCATAGAAACAAAGATTTATTACACAAGATCTTTCTGATGGAAAACCATACTGTCTGTCTGTTATGTCATTTCTCCCCAGGTGTTCTACCCATTTGGTGTGTACTCAACTAGTTGTGCTTGCGGGGGTTGAGCAAGCACAACTAGGACCATTTCTGTGGGGAGCCCCTACGGCTCCCCGGAGCTATCCATGGCTGATATGGATACCCTAACTATTTTGCATCAGTCGATGTGGGTGGAGTTCTAGGCCTACCGGGGACCACGAGCCAGAACCTGGCCCCCTCAGAGAGGCACGGGGAGCAATGGCCCATAGAAATGCACATGTGATTTGGAGCATTCTATATCTGCCATCGACCGGGACAGGCACCCAGAAAGGTAAGCACCACAAAACAAACCCCTATTCTGGTTAACAACAAAAATCAACAAACGAGTGGACTCCCCCAGGAAAAACGAACTAACAAGCATGATGTCACACGAGCCGCGCCGCATGTCTGCGCAGCTCCCCCTCCCCGGGAGGGGGAAGGGGAGCCCCAGACCCCCGCACCGGCGATCCCCGCCCCAGTTCCTCGGCTGATGGGATAATGCACGGTCGTGTGGCTCCAGCTCTGGTCTTGTTTCAGTGCTGTGACTTGTTTGCAGTGCTGCTCTTACGGTGATCGTGTGAGCTGGGAGTAGTATTCTCAGGTACTCAGGCTGCATGTGCTTAGGGTCACCTTCCCTGAGTGCCCTGTAAGTACCGCCCTTGGGGCTTGGAGTTGCCTTCCACAAGTCACCTTGGGTCTACCTCTGTTGGCTTTTCGCTGCTTGGCGTTTGGCCGCCCCGAGTGTTTGGGAGTTTTACTCCCTTGTTTACCTTGGGGTAAGTGGTAGTTGTAACACTGGTGGGGCGCAGGGTACTGCGTAGCTAGTTTTCACCTATGACAGCGGCCGGCTCTGTTTCCTCTGGGTACGTTGTCCACTTGTGTGGTTTTTCTTTTATATTTGTTTTTGCCTGGTAGGGGGGTCTGCCTTGTTCCCACCCCCTTGTATTAGGTTTGTTTGTGTGGTGGCACCCCCTGCTTCGCCCTCGCGAGTGGACACGTCCCGTGGGTTCAGCTTTAGCAGTTTGCTTGGTAGTTTGGGGCGCCGGTTAGCAGTGCCCTGCCTGGGATAACCCTTAGCAGACCCAGTCTAGGGGCCCTGGGAAACCCCCCGGGGCTCTCGGGTCCAATTGTTGAGACCCTTGCGTCCCCTCTCGCTTTGTGCGAGTCGAGGGTTGCTCTGTCCCTTTGTCTCAGGGTGACTCTCCTTGTTTTTGCCTCCGTCATGCTGTCTGTTGGGTCGGTGACACATTCGACCCTGAGTCCTGCGAGCTTTGTTGCTTGTTCGTGACTCCATTCACCCAGTCTGCTGATGGATTCCCGTGGGTGCAGGCACCTCGCGTGTTGCAGGGTAGGTTGCAACGTGCTCAGGTTTGTCGCTTCCCCGGACGCCCCGATGCTGCCCCGCTTGTGTAGGGACACAGACTTGGGGGTTTTGGTCGCTTCGGCCTTGGTTCTTCCACGCCCCTTGTTTTTCCCCCTCCTGCCTCCGCCCCTATGCATCTGTAGGCTTCGGGGTCGGGGCGGGGTTCGAGGTTCTAAGACTTGGGCAGTTTCGGGGGTTGCCCCGTCCGGGGTAGCTGCGGAGGCATTCGAGTCTGTTCCTCCGGCCGATGCTCCGGGGTCTGACCAGTGGGCCCCTTCTCTTTCAGTTCTCTCGGCTGCCCCGGCTTTTTCTTGTGGGGCCGGGGCTTTGGAGGTCGACTCGGCCCCGGGGCCTGGTGTAGAGGCTCCTGGGGTTGGGGAGGAGCGGCCTTGGGGGGCTTTGTGCTCCATTGCGCCCCGCCTGGATTCCGTACTTCTGAGCGGGGCTTACTGTTCCGAGGAGTGGGGTTTTTCTTTCCCCCCTTTGCGTACGATTTGGGCTTGGGTTCTGCTCCTCCCCGGGTTCGGTTCCGTGTCCCTGTGGTTCCTTCGGTTCCGTCTTCCGGAGTTTTCGGCTAACCGCATCTCTTCGTCTGCTGTGCAGTGGGCCTTTGCGGCTTACCTCCTGCGTGTCCCGGAACTTGTAGCAGTTTTGGGCTCCTTGTAGCAGTTTTGGGCTCCTTGTAGCAGTTTTGGGCTCCTTGTAGCAGTTTTGGGCTCCTTGTAGCCATTTTGGGCTACTTGTAGCAGTTTTGGGCTCCTTGTAGCCGTTTTGGGCTACTTGTAGCAGTTTGGGCTGCTTGTCACCGGTGGCGCTACTTCTCGCCTTGTTGGGAGCCTTGTAGCTGGTTGGGCTCCTGTCGCCCTGTTGGGCTACTTCTCGCCCTGTTGGGCTACTTCTTACCCTGTTGGGCTACTTCTTACCCTGTTGGGCTACTTCTTGCCCTGTTGGGCTACTTCTCGCCCTGTAGGGCTAATTCTCGCCCTGTTGGGCTACTTTTCTTTCGCGTCCTGCGCATGCGCCGTGAGAGTTTGTTTTGGTTCCGGGCGGTGTGCACGCGTGTTCTACATCCATTTCTCTCGGGGGGGGGGGGGGCTTCGCCTCTCGCTCTTTTCTTCATCCAATCCGTGCCCCGTTGCTTGGGGGTTGTCTGGGGTGCTGCTGTACTCGCCTAGTTGTGTTTGCGGGGGTTGAGCTCTGGCTCTTTGGTCCGCCTCTCAACCGTAATCAACAGGTGTACAGATTACTGAGCCTATTGGGCTCTATCATATCTACACTTGAAACTGTGTATGGGTCGCCTCCACCACATCACTTCCTAATGCATTCCATTTGTCAACCACTCTGACACTAAACGTTCTTTCTACTATCTCTGTGGCTCATTTGGGCACTCAGTTTCCACCTGTATCCCTTTGCGTGTGCCCCTTGTGTTACATAGCCTGTCTTTATCTACCCTATCGATTCCCTTCAGAATTTTAAATGTGGATCATATCCCCATACGTGCCCCCTTCCCCGCTGTGGGAAGTCACGAGGTTTTTTTCCCTGCGTTCTAGGGTGGGGAGCCTCCTTCGCCGCTCCCTCCTCTCCAGCAAGGGCGCCCTGGCTGCCTCCGGCGGCTACGGACTCGAAAGCTTGCGTCATGGCCTTTCAGCGCCTATGTTCTGCAGGTGAGTTGGTGCGGTTTGGCGTTTCCTTCGTCCTGACGCTGTTTTTGGACGTAGGCATGGGTGTACGTACGTACTTGTGACCGTGGTCCTATCACCCGAGGTGCCTACTGCAGGGCTATTAGCCCATATTGGGCTGCTCTTGTTCTCTCCACCTGATTCCTTCCTCGTTCACGGGTGTCTGCGGTGGCCTCTTGGCCCTTTCGAGGCGACCCCTGCCTGTACTCCTGCCCCTCTCCTATGCTTGTCTAACCTTGCTTGAGTTCGGGGCCCCGCCTCCACCTTGTTCCACGGTGCAACGGTGGGGGTGCCTGTTCGGTGGTACGTTTCCTGTGTCGAGGTGTTGTGTGCTTGCAGGATTGGTTTTCTGGCTCTTTAGTTCCGCCTCTCCCCTGTCGTTTGCCTGTTGAGCGGATTCTGTGCTTCATGGGCGCTCTCGTCTCTGCTCTTGGGGCTGTGTATGGGTCAGCCCAAGTTGGGCTGCCAATGTGTTCCTTCGGTTGCCTGTTACACTGCACACGTTTCTCCTACCGTCCCTGTGGCTCGGTTGGGTGCTCGGTTTCCCGCCTGTGTCCCCTGTGTGCCACTCGTGTACGATTTATCTATCTTCTCTGTCGCTTCCTCGGGGAGTGTGGGGACGTTTTGCTGCGGTTTTGGTACTGCAGCTGCGTGTCGGGGTTGGTTGTGGCATTATGTTCGGCCCTTCCGTGCTCCCTCTGGGCCCTCCTTCCTTGCCGGTCTTGCTGTGCTGGCCTGGTTTTTCCATGTTCCTTGGATTCTCTGTCTTGTCCTCGCCTCGTTGTGCTGGTTGGGGATGAGCTTGGGGTCTTCGTCTCGCCCCTCGCTTTTCCTCCGTTTCCGTTCAAGTTCCGGAGCCTAGTGGGCTCCCTTCCTTGGTGTTTTTTCACGGCTGCCCCGGGGTTTTTCTTGACGCTGGGCTTTGAGGGGACAGCTCGGCCCCGGGGCCTGCTGAGTGGTTCCCGGGGCAGGGGTGGGGCTAACGTGGGGCCTTAGGCCCCGTTGGTCCCCGCCGGGGTCTTTCTACCCCTCTGGGCGGGGCTTGCGGTTTTGTGGTGTGGGGTTTTTTCTGTTCCCCCGCTCTGCACGTGCTTTGTGAGCGTCGGCCCCCTCCCTGGGCTCGGTTTCCTTGTCCAGTGTGCCCGTTTTTTCTTCCGTCCTGTCGTGGTGTTTTTCTACGGTCTTCGCCCCTTTTTCCAGGACGGGCCTTCTCAGTCATGTCCCCCTCTTCTTGGGGTTTCTGCATGACTTTTTGTCTCGGGTGCGACGGGGTTTTTGTGCCTTCGTTCTTTGCTTGCTTTTTGTTCTCGAAGGTTTGGGACGGTTTTTGCTCCTTCCCATTTTCTGGTACGTCTGTCGTCATTCGGTTGAGCTTCCCTCCGGTCCTTTCTAGGGCGTGTGGGTCCTCTTCCCGGCAGTTTCTGGATGTTTGGCCTTCTTGTTCTTTTGTGCATTTCTCTCCTCTTCGCGCTGTCTCGGCGCTACTCGTTTTCCTGGGGCGATTTTGCTCCTTTTATGAGTCTTCGCTCCTGCCCTTCTGCGGGTGTTGGTGCGGGGCGGCTCCTTATGCAGGTTCCTTCCCTGTCGGCTGCACTTGTGGCGGTGGACTTGCACGCTTGTGGCATTTTGGTTTTGGTCCTGCGTTTTCTTTTTCCCTCCTGGGGCTGTCATAGGATTGGCTTGCAGAGGATGTAGAGGCGCTTGGGACTGTTCCTGGGTCTGGCACCTTGGTTTCTGCTGCTAGCTTTCGGTATCGATGTTCCTTCTGTGCCGTTTCGCAGGCTGTCTCGTGCGTTGTTTCCACCTCCGGCCTGCTTCTGCACTGCCTGTGCCGTCCAGGTCTTTGGACAGGGTGCTCTCCTGTTTTTTCTTCTCCTTGGTGGTTGTGGCTCCTTGGGGCCAGGTTTGCTTTGCCTCGGCTCTCTTTTGGCATTGGCCTCTGGGGGTCGTGTGGCAGAGCTTCATGCTCTTCTCAGCGCAGTGGTTTTTGGCTCTTATGATCTTGGTCATAGGTTTTCTTCGTCTGCGGCCGTTCTCCCTTTTTCTGGTGAATGTAATGCCTGCTGCTTTCCGGAGGGGTCCTTTGGTTGTTGTCTCGACTTCGTGTTGAGGATGGTTCACCGACCGCCTCCTGGGTATGTCCCCTTGTTTTTCTTAGGTAGTCTTGGTGAGGTAGCTCCGGGGAGCCGTAGGGGCTCCACCCAGAAAACCAGCGTTGAATGTAATGAAACGCCATTTTCTGGGTGAGTCCCGAGGCTCCCCGCACCCTCCCGCCCTCCTCCGGTCGGCGGGTTTTTGCGGTTTTGATATCCAGCCTCAGAACTGGGGCGGGGATCGCCGGCGCGGGGTCTGGGGCTCCCCTTCCCCCTCCCGGGGAAGGGGAGCTGCGCACCATGCGGCGCGGCTCGTGTGACGTCATGCTTGTTAGTTCGTTTTTCCTGGGGAGTTCTGTCCACTCGTTTGTCGATTTTTGTTGTTAACCAGAATAGGGGTTTGTTTTGTGGCGCTTACCTTTCTGGGTGCCTGTCCCGGTCGATGGCAGATATAGAATGCTCCAAATCACATGTGCATTTCTATGGCCATTGCTCCCCGTGCCTCTCTGAGGGGGCCAGGTTCTGGCTCGTGGTCCCCGGTAGGCTAGAACTCCACCCACATCGACTGATGCAAAATAGTTAGGGTATCCATATCACCATGGATAGCTCCGGGCCTCCGGACTCACCCAGAAATGCGTTTCATTACATTCACGCTGGTTTTT
>WNGS01006385.1:162443-178726 GCA_020271785.1 Procambarus virginalis | reverse complement strand
ATATATATATATATATATATATACATATATATATATAGATATATATATATATATATATATATATATATATATATATATATATATATATATATATATATATATATATATATATATATATATATATATATATATATATATATATTGTGACGGTGTTCCCCCCCTTATATTTCTCCACTTTACCCGAGCGTTCTCTCCATTACGGGCTACAATTTGATGTATGTGGGAGCTTGTAGTGTTCTCGCATTGGCGAGAAATTCATAAAAGAAGGAAGTTTTGGCCTGTTGTTTAGGCCCTTTAGGACGCCAATATGGCGCCGGTCCCTCCGTTCTCCCACCAAAACTGTATGACGTCAGTGGCACCAGATTGGTCACTGACAGTGACGTGGCACAGGGAGCCAATGAAAAACGCCCCTGGCAAGTATGACGTCACGAGAGCAAAGGGGTTCGGAGATTGTGGCTCTGTGGCGCCACCAGTCAAACACGGCACGTCAAGGAGGCCGGACGTGCGAAAGTTGGTCCTGTCAGTTTGACAGTTATACCCGGGGATTTTACGCGTCACCCGAAGTCTGCAAGTACTCTGTGAGGTCTTCCTTCGTTCATGTGTTGGACCAGAGAGGGAATCGACTGAATATTGAGCAACAAGTGCTCCAGGGACAGGTACTGTGCAAGAAGAAGTGAAGTCTGTCCAGTGACGTATGCGACGTCTGAGACAGTTTACCCGTTTGTGACAGCGTAGTGGCTTGGTCGAGCCACCGGGAAGCAGTGGAAGAAGAAAACTATTTGGGAATCAGGACAACTGCAGCCGAGAGTAGGTCTGCAGACGTAGTTGGGAGGAGAAGTCGACGACCAGGAGACCGACTCCAACCCTTCAGGAAGTTGTGGAGGAGCACGGACCTGCAGAGGACAGGGCACCGAGACGAAGCGTTATTTTGAGACGTTGATTGGGTTCCTGGAGTGAGCATCAGTGTGTGTGGGGGCATTCCCTACAACGAGGCGAGAGCCGGGACCAGGAGCTGCAATTCAATTCTCACCGGAGGGCTAGTCCGCACTGTGAGGTGGAAGTAGGTAATTCTAGTTTCCCTCCCAATTCCCCTTTAGTCAGCTATATTTAGCCAGTGTATCTTCTATGTCGTGAGCAAGGCTCACTAATGTCTATGTCACGGTAGGACACAGTTGTGAGAAGTGAGGCTGTAGAGAGCTCTCACAAGATATATTTGCGGTGTGTGGATGCACCTGTGTTTATTGAAGAGGCTGCTGTGTCGTTGATGAATTCTTTCATGTGACATTAATATTATAACTTATGCCAGAGAATATATATACATATATATAAAGTGTACCAGTTATTGGTGTTAGGCTGTGTGCCCAGTATTTATCTTACTATTATTGATATTGATGAATTGATCAATATATATATATATGCTTGTATGTTGAATAACTTTTCATGTGTATAGTTTTTCTGTGTCATTGCCATTGAAGTGAATTACGGTGTTGAAGGACAGTGCAGTGTCTTGTTACATTTATTATCGTTACTGTGATATACAGTGTTTAATGTCTTACTGTGAGCTACTGTGTTAATTGCCATTAGAAATGATTAATTGAGCTCAAGATCAGTGCAGTGACTCATTTGCGTTCTATTGCCATTATAGCAAGTATTGTGTTGATTGCCCGATTTGTGTTTGCTGAGAATTTAAAGAAACAGGCGCTTCACGCCAGGAAACAAATACATGAACATTCGCACGGCGAGGGGGAACCACTCAGCTGATTATGACATTAACATGAGGGGGAGTATTGCCCTCGGATGAGCTCCAGTTTTATGAAGAGAGTGAGACTCACTGCCATGTACTTGCTGCTTGCCTGTTGATATATGGATATGATATCTTGAAACTTTTAAGTAAAATACAAAATACCTTCGTGTTTGTATCATCCCTCCATATTCTTGTTGTTATTTAACAGTGGGAAAGAGTGAGAGTGATAGAGAGTGATACCTGCCTGATATCAGATTTATTTAGTGTGCTCTTGCCACTGTTACCACAATTCCACAATACCACTGACGTGTTACTGGACACGGGAAACACCAGTTGGCGACCTTGCAGTTAGTAGTAGAGCCCTTGTCGGGGCGAGCACACGGTTAGGAGAGAACGAACTGTGTTCCCACTCGTTTCTGGCTATTAAGGCCGGCTGGAGATCGACTGGGATACTCTCCTGGTGAACAGTGGCGCCGCAAGGATTGAGTGAAGACCCGCAGGGCTACGGTGAGTAACAGTTATCACTAATACTACTGGGTGGTGTCTATGTAGAGAGAGAGACACCCTGACGTTGGCGACCGTTGACAGGATATCAAGTACGATCATTTATTACTTATACTATACTTACAACTAAGGTAACCCCCGACGTTGGTGATCTTGCCAGGATTAAGTACTGAGGATATCTTGTGTCCACGGTTACTTGCCCCGCACACACGCACGTATACCACCCGACATTGGCGACCTTGCCAGGATTTCGATCAAGATAACGATCACGATAATGGTTGCAATTGTGGTACGTTGCAGTGGTATCAGGTACAGGTTGTCACTCATTAGCACAAGATGGAGGATGAGAAGGTAACAAGGTTCATTGACACAAGGGACGAGCAGGTGCTGGAGGATTGCACCAAGGCACAGCTGCAGTTGGTAGCTGACCACTTTGGGATAAAGTTGAGATCTTCCAAGGTGGGAGAGAGGAGGCTCGAGATCATGGCGCAGCTCAGGGCACGAGATGAGGCTTTGGGAGAGGAATGTCCACAGACACCTGCCAGTGTGGGAGAACATTTGAGCTTTGGTGGAAGCAGCAGGGGATCCAGCGGCAGCAGGCGCAGCATTAAGCTGGAGATAATGAAGCTGCAGCTGGAAGCACAGCTGAAGCGGGAAGAACGAGAGGCACAGCTGCACAAAGAAGAACGAGAAGCAGAAGCACAGCTGCGCAAGGAAGAACGAGAAGCAGAAGCGCAGCTGAAGCGTGAGGAGCGGGAAGAACGAGAAGCACAGCTGAAGAGGGAAGAACGAGAATCACAGCTGAGACGGGAAGAGCGTGAGCACGAGGCACAGCTAAGACGAGAGGAGCGCGAGCTGGAAGCTAAGCTGAAGCAGCAGGAGGTTGAAGCTAACCGAGAGGTTGAGCTGAAGCGGGCTGAACTAGGGCTAGCCCCACCGGCCCCTCCACAGCAGGAAGACCGCCGGGTGCGTGAACGAGATTTGCCGGTCTTTGTGCCTAATGAAGCTGAAGGCTTCTTTGACCACTTTGAGAGAGTAGCTACCTTGAAGAAGTGGCTGAGAGCAGAGTGGTGGAGCTGGTTCAGGGGAGGCTCACCGGTGAGGCTCGCGAAGCCTACAACATGCTCGACCTCAAGGAGTGTACCAACTACGATGCTGTGAAGAGGGCCGTGCTCCACTCTTTCAAGTTAACAGCGGAATGTTACGGGAAAAGATTCAGGGAATGTACCCGTTCGCCAGGAAAATCGTATGCAGGGATGGCGAGGGGCATGGAGAGAAAATTCCTGAAGTGGCTGGAATCAAGAGGAGCAAAGTCAGCTGAAGATGTCAAGAGGCTGATGGTCATGGAGAAGTTTATGTCCATGCTCTCTCCTGAGATCAGGGTTAGAGTAAAGGAGGCGGACATAAAGGACCTGAGGGCCATGGCCGACATGCTAGAGGAAGCCTTGCGACCACGCCGAGAGGGACAGCACCGACCGCCAGTATACTCCAGATATGGGAGAAGCTATAGAAGGACGGACGGATGGAGGACAGGAGCGAGTTCTCCCAAGTCCCACCTCTCGAGCGGAGACGGTAGAGGCTCAAAGAGTGCTGTGGAGCCGGTAAAGAAGTCCCTGGCTGAGAGTTCTGGAGCTGTTGCTGCGACGAGAGACGCTACGAAGGAGTCGACGAATGGAGCGAGGGAGACCCACGGAGTGACGGCCTCTGGAGGCGTTGCCAGGGCGAGTGGTGGTGGAAGGTCACCGCCAGGGAAGTTCCTCTGCTACAATTGTGGGGGATTCGGACACTTCTCGCGGGAATGCAGACGCCCTAAGCAGCGGGGGAACGTTGCTTTCGTGAGGGTAGAGGACCAGATGGCTGAGAGGGTGCGGGATGAACCCGTACTGAGTGGGGAGAAAAGAGTTCACCCATTCGTGTGTGAGGGGAGCGTAAGGATGGGGGACGCAGACCCCATTCCTGTGAGGATATTGAGAGACACCGGGGCCGATGTTACCCTGGTGAGTAGGACCCTGTTCCCCGAGGGTTACGAGAGTACCAGTGTGGGGGTGGCAGTTGTGACCACTGTGGGAGGCCCAGTGAGGATGCCCCCTACACCAGGTGACTCTGACTTCTGATTATGACTGCCAGACCCTAGTGGTAGGGGTCTGCGCATCAATGCCCAAGATGGAGGCACAAGTCATCCTTGGAAATGACGCATGTGGAGGATGTGTCCTCCCTAACCTCGTGAAGGGCGAAGAGTGCTTGGAGCACTATAAGGAGAAAGGCGGAGTGTTAGACGCCTGTGGGGACGAGAGAGGAGTTGCCGCGGTGGCGTTCCCTGTATGCGCTGTGAACCCAAGGCGGTGCGACGGACACGGAGGGAGTGGATCTGATAGGGCTGAAGAGGAGACGTCCGACAGCCTGGGAGTCGATCACCTCTTCGTGGAACCCGGAGAACGAGTGGAGGGCGAAGGCAGCCCGGATGGTGAGTTACAGGTGACCCTCGCCAGTTCTCTTGGAGTGGACCGCACTCGTTTTGGAGAGTTGCAGCAGATAGAGTTCCCCGAATTGATTCACGAGGCCAAAGGAGGACGTGTTGGTCCTGAGAGGGCCACTCACTTTTATATACAGGACGGAATGCTGAGACAGTGGAGGCCTGTGAGGATGGAGGCCAGAGAAGAATCTCTAGGTACGAGGCACCAGGTAGTGTTGCCAGCCCAGTGCAGAGCGGCAGTGTTGGATCTGTCGCACTCTGTGGACTCTGCAGGTCACCTGGGGGTGACAAAGACGTTGTGTAAGATCAGGGACCATTTCTACTGGCCAGGTATGGACGCCGATGTGAGGCGTTACTGTAAGACTTGCTTACCTTGCCAGAGGGCAGGGAAGAGCCAACCCGCGATACCGAAGGCCCCGTTAGTCCCTGTTCCCACGTTTGGGCCTGCATTTGAGCGTCTGTTGGTCGACAGGGGTGGGACCGTTGCCACGGACGAAACAAGGGAATACCTCCTGATGACAATCATGTGTGCGTCGACAAGATTTCCGGAAGCTGTCCCGATGAGGCGTTTGACGTCGAAAAGTGTAGCCGGGCAGCTGCAACGATTTTTCTCTTGGGTGGGAATGCCCAGGGAAATTCAGACGGACTGTGGAAGTATATTCCAGTCTAAATGGTTCAGACCGTGACAAGTTGGGGAGTGACTCAGATTCAGTCGTCGCCCTACCGACCGCAGTCGCAAGGGGCGATCGAAAGATTTCACTCCACTCTGAAGACCGTTCTGAGAGTGTTCTGCGCAGAACAGGGAGCTGAGTGGGATGAGGCAGTGTACCCTGCGTTGTTTGCCATACGTAATGCAGTGGTAGAATCGTTAGGTTTCTCACCATTCCAGCTGGTGTATGGACATGAGGTACGAAGTCCTCTGTCCATGCTGAAGGAACAATGGACTCCAGGAGTGACCGTGGGAACGGTCAAGGAGTACGTTCGGAAGTTCAAGGAACGTCTCACTTTGGCAAAGGTACTAGCAGGAAAACATCTGAAGGAGGCGCAGCGTAAGATGTCAGAATGGTATGACAAGAAAGCTACGCCAAGAGAGCTCCAGGTTGGGTCCCAGGTGATGGTATTGCTGCCAGGGAAGAGTAGAGTGACCGAGTCACGATTCGAGGGACCGTACAAGGTGCTGCGGCGGTTGGGTCCTGTAACTTATGAAATCGGTAAGCCGGATAGACCCCGCAAGACACAGGTGTGTCATGTTGACTGCCTGAAACCTTTCTTCCCTGAGGAAGGAGGAGCCGCTGAGTAGGACCAAACGATGACTCGAGACCCCCAGTAGAAGATAATTTTGTGCATGCAGGTGGACCAGGAACTTCCAGAGGAGGAAGGAAAGTGGTCCAGGGCGGACGGCACCCATCTCACCAATTCAGAAAGTCTGGCGAAGATCGAGGACAAATTACAACACCTGGAAGGACAACAGTGCGCGGACCTGACGAACCTGTTAAGGGAGAATGCCTCTCTCTTTACCGACGTGCCCCGACGACACAAGAGTGTAACGCATGAGGTAGAGGTGAGGGACGCCAGGCCCATCAAGCAGAGCGCTTATAGGGTGAGCCCGGAGAAGCGAGAGTTGATGAGGAAGGAGGTGGAGTATCTCCTCGAGAACGATCTTGCAGAGCCTGGCAACAGTGAGTGGAGTTCCCCGTGCTTGTTAGTGAAGAAAAGCGATGGTACATTCCGCTTTTGTACAGACTACAGAAGGGTGAACTCCATCACTGTGGCAGATTCCCACCCCATGCCAAGGGTGAGCAATTGCATCGACCAGGTGGGCAGTGCAAGATACATTTCCAAGGTCGATCTGCTCAAGGGGTACTACCAGATCTCATTGACTCCCGAGGCCAGGAAGATATCAGCTTTGGTAACACTGGACGAGCTGTACCAGTACAAAGTGTTGCCTTTCGGAATGAAAAACAGCGGTAGTTGTTTACAGCGCATGATGAATGAGTTGCTGAGGGGAGCCGAGGGCTGCACGGTATACATCGATGACATCGTAGTGTACTCCGACGATTGGGAGACACATCTGGAGAGACTCAGAGAATTGTTCAGGAGGCTAGAGGATGCTAACTTAACCGTGAACCTAGCCAAGAGCGAGTTTGGGAAGGCCCACTTAGAGTACCTAGGCTTTGTCATCGGCCAAGGAGAAGTAACCCCTGTAGATCACAAAGTGTCAGCCATTAGGGAGTACCCAGTGCCCAGGACACGTAAGGAGTTGTTGAGGTATCTTGGGACGATAGGATACTATCGTGGTTTCTGAAAGAACTTTTCCATGGTAGCGCATCCCCTGACTGAACTCCTCTCCAAGAATGTACGATGGAAATGGAGAGAGGCCTGCCAGGATTCTTTTGAGAAGATGAAGAAACTGTTGACGGAGGCCCCAGTATTATTATCCCCAGATTTTTCAGCCAGATTCATCCTGTACGTGGATGCCAGTGACGATGGAATAGGAGCCATGTTGGCCCAAGGAGTGAGGTACATAGGCCAGTAGCTTTCTACTCCAAGAAATTTGTGAAGTACCAGCGACCCTATAGTACCGTCGAGAAGGAGGCTTTAGCCTTAGTAATGGCACTGAAGCATTTCGACGTGTACGTTGGAGGAGGGGCGAGACCTGTTCTTGTGTTTACAGATCACAACCCTCTAACCTTCCTGTACAAGATGAGAAACTCCAACCAGCGGCTGACGAGGTGGGCATTACTACTGCAGGAGTACTGGCTGGACATCAAGCACATCAAAGGGAAGGACAACGTGGTTGTGGATGCCCTGTCCCGTGTACACTAAACCGATATGACTCTTATTTTAAGGGGAGGGGTATGTGACAGTGTTCCCCCCCTTATATTTCTCCCACGCCAACTATAAGAGTCATATCCACTTTACCCGAGCGTTCTCTACGTTACGGGCTACAATTTGATGTGGGAGCTTGTAGTGTTCTTGCGTTGGCGAGAAATTCGTAAAAGAAGGAAGTTTTGGATTGTTGTTTAGGCCCTTTAGGACGCCAATATGGCGCCGGTCCCTCCGTTCTCCCGCCAAAACTGTATGATGTCAGTGGCACCAGATTGGTCACTGACAGTGACGTGGCACAGGGAGCCAATGAAAAAAAAAGTATGATGTCACGAGAGCAAGGGGGTCCGGAGATCGTGCCTCTGTGGCGCCACCAGTCGAACACTGCACATCAAGGAGGCCGGACGTGCGAAAGTTGGTACTGTCAGTTTGACAGTTATACCCGCTCCCGGGGATTTTACGCATCACCCGAAGTCTGCAAGTACTCTGTGAGGTCTTCCTTCATTCATGTGTTGGGCCAGAGAGGGAATCGACGGAATATTGAGCAACAAGTGCTCCAGGGACAGGTACTGTGCAAGAAGAAGTGAAGTCTGTGCAGTGACGTATGCGACGTCTGAGACATTTCACCCGTTTGTGACAGCGTAGTGGCTGGGTCAAGCCACCGGGAAGCAGTGGAAGAAGAAAACTATTTGGGAATCAGGACAACTGCAGCCGAGAGTAGGTCTGCAGACGTAGTTGGGAGGAGAAGTCGACGGCCAGGAGACCGACTCCAACCCTTCAGGAAGTTGTGGAGGAGCACGGACCTGCAGAGGACAGGGCACGGAGACGATGCGTTATTTTGGGATGTTGATTGGGTTCCTGGGGTGAGCATCAGTGTGTGTGGGGGCGTTCCCTACGAGGCGAGAGCTGGGACCAGGAGCTGCAATTCAACTCTCACGGGAGGGCTAGTCCGCACTGTGAGGTGGAAGTAGGTAATTCTAGTTTCTCCTCCCAATTCCCCTTTAGTCAGCTATATTTAGCCAGTGTATCTTCTATGTCGTGAGCAAGGCTCACTAATGTCTATGTCACGGTAGGACACAGTTGTGAGAAGTGAGGCTGTAGAGAGCTCTCACAGGATATATTTGCGGTGTGTGGATGCACCTGTGTTTATTGAAGAGGCTGCTGTGTCGTTGATGAATTCTTTCATGTGACATTAATATTATAACTTATGCCAGAGAATATATATACATATATATAAAGTGTACCAGTTATTGGTGTTAGGCTGTGTACCCAGTATTTATCTTACTATTATTGATATTGATGAATTGATCAATATATATATATATATGCTTGTATGTTGAATAACTTTTCATGTGTATAGTTTTTCTGTGTCATTGCCATTGAAGTGAATTACGGTGTTGAAGGACAGTGCAGTGTCTTATTACATTTATTATCATTACTGTGATATACAGTGTTTAATGTCTTACTGTGAGCTACTGTGTTAATTGCCATTAGAAATGATTAATTGAGCTCAAGATCAGTGCAGTGACTCATTTGCGTTCTATTGCCATTATAGCAAGTATTGTGTTGATTGCCCGATTTGTGTTTGCTGAGAATTTAAAGAAACAGGCGCTTCACGCCAGGAAACAAATACATGAACATTCACACGGCGAGGGGGAACCGCTCAGCTGATTATGACATTGACATGAGGGGGAGTATTGCCCTCGGATGAGCTCCAGTTTTATGAAGAGAGAGTGACTCACCACCATGTACTTGCTGCTTGCCTGTTGATATATGGATATGATATCTTGAAAGTTTTAAGTAAAATACAAAATACCTTCGTGTTTGTATCATCCCTCCATATTCTTGTTGCTATTTAACAGTGGGAAAGAGTGAGAGTGATAGAGATACATACCTGCCTGATATCAGATTTATTTAGTGTGCTCTTGCCACTGTTACCATAATTCCACAATACCACTGACGTGTTACTGGAGACGGGAAACACCAGTTGGCGACCTTGCAGTTAGTAGTAGAGCCTTTGTCGGGGCGGGCACACGGTTGGGAGAGAACGAACTGTGTTCCCACTCGTTTCTGGCTATTAAGGCCGGCTGGAGATCGACTGGGATACTCTCCTGGCGAACAGTGGCACCGCGAGGATTGAGTGAAGACCCGCAGGGCTACGGTGAGTAACAGTTATCGCTAATACTACTGGGTGGTGTCTATGTAGAGAAAGAGACACCCCGACGTTGGCGACCATTGACAGGATATCAAGTACGATCATTTATTACTTATACTATACTTACAACTAAGGTAACCCCGACGTTGGTGACCTTGCCAGGATTAAGTACTGAGGATATCTTGTGTCCACTGTTACTTGCCCCGCACACACGCACGTATACCACCCGACAATATATATACTGTACTTGGTTGTAACAACAATTCTTCGCGGCGGGGATCGTATTCCTGGGACCTGCCCGAAACGCGTAGCGTTTTAAGGCTGTGAGCCTGTGGAACATTTCTTGATGTTCATCCCCATCTTTTCTCATGGAGAAAAGAATCTAACAGACACTCATAAATTTTCTTAATGAGAAAAAAATTCCACTATCAAACTGCCGTGGTCAGTCATACGATAATGCCTCAAATATGTCTGGACAATATACTGGAATGCAAGCAATGATTAATCGACACAATGAGTTTGTCATCTATGTCCCCTGTGCTGGACACAGCCTGAACTTGGTGGGAATAAAAGGAGCAGTGTTGTCTACAGACTACCAAATTCTTTGACTTTGTTCAGCATCTGTATTTAATTTTTGCTGGTTCATCTCATCACTGGAATGTATTGACATTATCTTTAAAAAACGATTTTGTGGTCAAGCGTCTGTCTGACGCGTGATGGTCAGCACATTTTGATGCTATTCATGCTCTGTATGGGGGTTTTGTCAAAATAAATCATGGAAACATGAAAACTTGGAAACAATCTCTAACAATTCTTCAGAATAGCATGCTAGAAAGAATGAACAAAACAAACAAGGTGCTGCAATCAAAGGACGTGAACATCCTTGTTGCCACGAATCTTCTAGAGTCTATGAAAACCTATCTTCAGGAAATTAAAGACAAATTTAGTGAATATGAATTCAAAGCCAGGAGTATGTGTCCAGATACAGATTACAGTGATGGGAAAAAATGGGAAGAAAAATGAAGTGTGCATCTTAGTAGATATGATGGATCAGCAGAAGAGGTACAGTACCTCTCATTAAAACCGAAAAATTCAAGGTGGAAACTTTCTCCCTATTCTGGACACTTTAACATTTGAACTGACAAAACGTGCAGAGGCTTATTCACAGATTGAAAATCTGTTTTCTTTCTTCAGTGAATTGAAAACCATTGCTTCTGATGCTCTAAAGAAAAAATGTGAACATCTGGCTAATATGTATCACAAAGACCTGAATTATGATAAACTTTTAGAAGAATGTGAGCATCTCAATCCCTACATGGCTCTTGATGAAAATTGCGAGACTCCCTGCGCTGTACAGAAAAATAATTTCAGACAATTTGAAATCTGTATTATCGAATGTTGAAATTGCACTCAGTGTGTTAATGTTCAAGAGGGTAACCAACTGTACAGGAGAACATTCTTTTTCAAGACTGAAGCTTATAACAAATCTGCTTTGTAGCACAACGGGGCAGCATCATTTGAACTGGCTTTCACTCATGTACATGGAAAATGACATACTGAAGACCATTGACTTCAAGCCATTAATAAAGCAATTCTCTGTAAAGAAATGCCACAAATGCTTGTTATAACAAGAAGTTTGTTATAACAAGAAGTTTGTAGTAATTTCATACTGTGCCATCTAATCTGTGTAGCTTACTGAGTATTATTGTGTTTTTCAAGCCTTGTGTATTGTTCAAATGTTTTTCATGTTGATTAGTTGCTGATCTACAGCTTGTTTTTAATGTTTTAACACCAGTTTTGTTGAAGTGCCAATAATATAAATGCATGTTTAATATTATTGACCATTTACTTTTTATTCCTATGAGTGGCTGTCGTAGGGGCCCCAGCATACTGGTTTGCCCAGGGGGCCCATAATGCTGTTAAAACAGCTCTGGTCATAGGAGCCCCAGCACACTGGTGTGCCTGGGGATACACAATGCTGTTAAGAAGGGCCCTGTTCATATCTTGTTTGTGGTGTTACTTAAATTACGCTTTAATTTCGCTTGAAATGTGACATCCCTGTGGTTGTGCCATGTGTTCTTGTCAATAATATATGATTGTACCAGTCCAGTGGGAAATAATGATGTAACTGAACGCTTTCTCGTTTGCCAGTCTGTGTTATGATAATCAAGATTTTTTTTACTACATAGAGGTTTGAGGAGCCTTGCAAGCCTGTGTGTTGAGAGTTGTAGTTGGATTTTTTTGTATAAAGGGTTTGTATGTATTTTTATATTGGATCATGAATTGTACAGTATGCCTTGTACTGTAAATGTTGTATGATAAACTTGTGCCCCAGTTTTAATTGGCAGTTTAGGTGCCATTGATTTACAATTTACATTTCTTGTTCATAATTTACCTGAGGACCCCTAGTGGCCTCGACAAGGACAGGAAACCAGCGGCTTGTCGAAGGTCCCCCCATTTACCTTGAAAATCTCTCCTAGGTATATATTATAAGTCAACACAGTTTTGGCAGATACGGCCTCAGCGGGTAGGCAGTTCCATTGGTTAATAACGCTGTGGGTGAAAAGGCATCTCCTGTTCTCTGTCCTACATTGTGGCTTGTTGAGCTTGAAACTGTTGCTCCTTGTTTGTGTTACAGCTGACCTTCTGAAGAAAATATCTGGATCAGCATCCTCTAAGTTGTTCAGTAATTTAAAAGTTTCAATGAGATCTTTTTTTTTTTTTTTTTGGAGATGTATACAAGAGTTATTACATTCTTGTACAGCCACTAGTACGCGTAGCGTTTCGGGCAGGTCCCTGGAATACAACCATTCCATTCCACACCATGTCTGGAGTGGAATCTACACTTATTGAATAATACTTTGATTCTTTTACTTCTTCAAGAATAGTACAAAAAACCAATTGTCCCAATAGTTGCCATTTTTTGCTGACTCACTAATTTAATTTTCTCCATGAAATGGCAAACATCTAGAGGCAAGAAAGTGAATTACAGAAACCACACGTGTCAACACTTTATACCAATATTCCTGCTCTAAGCACGAATATTGATAACTTCCTGCTCACTTCCTCTGAGCAGGATGTGTAGATAAAGAATCTACACTTCCACTTTCTTTATGCTTTATCCAATATGCTGTCATGCACTTTCGATGCTCTCCTCCATTTTCATGTCCTACAATAACATTGCTGTGCTTCCAGTCATCGAACCCCAATGTAGCAAACGGAGATTCTTTCTTGGACAATAGGTTACAAAGCAGTACAAACGACCTTGGGATGGTGAATAGAGTAGCCTTTCATGTTTTTACATACTTGCCATTCCGCAGTTCCCGTTTGAACACATTGTTTGATAAATACCTTGCCTTCACATTCTCTACTCAAGCTGTTTTATACACTCTGCATGAGTTTGAAAGCTTGCTATCATGATTCTGACATGATGAGGGCCCAATACGAATCCAGTAATCTATTGTTAGTATCATTATGTTCCATAGCCCCAGATCTGTCCCTTGGATTGCAAACTCCTTTACTGTTACAGATTTGGGTATTTCCTCTTGTAAAATGTTACCAGCAGCAGAATAGGCAACAATGGTATGTCTGCTGAAACTAGACGATTTGTAGCAGGAATGAATGTAGATGTGGATGCTATATCTGAATGAACAGTACTAGTAGCTGACATTGCAGGAGTGGATACTGATGTGGATGCTATATCTGAATGAACAGTACTAGTAGCTGACATTGCAGGAGTGGATACTGATGTGGATGCTATATCTGAATGAACAGTACTAGTAGCTGACATTGCAGGAGTGGATACTGATGTGGATGCTATATCTGAATGAACAGTACTAGTAGCTGACATTGCAGGAGTGGATACTGATGTGGATGCTATATCTGAAGGAACAGTACTAGTAGCTGACATTGCAGGAGTGGATACTGATGTGGATGCTATATCTGAAGGAATGGTATGAGTGGCTGTTGTTGCACCTGTGTTGAGCCACGATGTTAATTTTGAAACTTTTCCTATTTTCTTATTCTCCTCTTCAGCTCTCGTCCTCCTCTGTGCTCTACTCAAAACATTACGTTTCATGTGTGCTGAAAGGGTTATTCATCTGAAATTATATATCTTAAATATTTAGTATTTAGTCCCACACCAGGATGTAAGGTTATACAGTAATATATAAGTGTGCTTGCAACAAGACCTAAATATTTAAACATTCTGCTTCAATAATAAACATGTCCTATGCTCGTGGGGCCTCCAATCAAGAGCATGCGGTAAGATGGCTATGGAAGCTCACCGACTCAAACTGGCACCAGAGGCCTACCTCGACCAAATGAGGCTCGAGCCCTGGCACAACCATTCCGAGAAGGCCGGAAGCGATCTCCCCGGAGAACCAACAAGTCCGAAATAGGCCAGCAACGAGCAGAAGCCGCCGACAGAAATACTTCGCAACACAGTACTTCGGGAACAACAGAGGACAAAACGGCGAAGAAAACTGAAGAGCCAGGGGCCCAAGGTCAACGCCACAGCCAGCCTGTTGACAAGGGAAACGAGAGGTGTATAACATAGAAAACTGCCTCTTGGAGGATCAGCACAAACAGTTTCAGCAAGGAAGATGATGCAGCAGCAGCTGCGACCAAGATCCCAGCCTAGGGCCCCCCTACCCGGTGCTCCAACATCCTCTGAAAGCCAATCTGAAGACAGCTCTAGAAGACTAAAGAAACGCAAGATGGAGGCCAAATGACCGTGAGTCTTAAGTCATCTGCCGCCAAAGCAGCCGAAAGAGTGGAAACCTTAGCATGCAGTTGCACCAGACCAACATCATGAGGAAATGCAGAGGCGAAGAGGCACTCATTGAGAAACCCCAGAGAGCCACCCTAGAACACTGTGGAAACCTCCTGCCACCCAAGCGTGCGAGTATGACAAAAGCTATGCCAAGCCTGAAGAGAAAAGAAGAAATAGTCTGCCAACCAGGAAAACTCTGGAATCATGGAATTCCTCCAAGATGGGGAAAGGAGCCAAACTGAAAAGTAGTCAGATCCAGCACTGAGACATAAGCCAGATCCCGCAAGAGGTAAGCACTGAAAACCTCCCGAACCTCCACAGGGGAAATCTGAAAGGAAGAAAACCTCCGAAAGGATGAATCCAAGGAACCCAAAGACCCCCCCGGAAACGAATCCGGGGAGAGGGTTTTGGAACTGCACCCAACGCACTCATAAATGGAACGAGGGCACGAAAACTCTCTTCCTTGCAGAAGAAGCCTTTGTGCAGAGGGCACAAAGGCCCAAACAGGGTCAAAAGAATCCCAAGAGCTCCACGCAGACTCCCCAGAAACCATCGACAAAGGGCCTGGGGCAGAGCGCTCATCCACGCCTGTCGCCCCAGAAGGAAAGGCGGAGTCCAGGAGAAAGGCTTCAAAGAAGGGAATCCATTGGATCGACTCAGAAACCTCAGCAGAAAAGAGGGGCTCAATCACCTCAGTGCCCGTATCAGAAGAGGCAGCCCCCCGAAGACACCCAAGCCTCATCTCGAGTGAAACCCCAGCCCCGACTCTGAAACCTTTAGATGTTTGGGAGCCAAAACCAGGGGAGTATTAGCAGGTTGTAACACGCCCACCTGGGAAGGAAGAGTGGGCATGAACTGAACCGAGGTCCGAAGCGACCAAAGCCCCAAAATCCGGGTCCCTAAAACCCAAGCGGAGCAGCTCCGGGGCCTCCAACTGGGCAACCAACCTGGTCCACTGCAATAAAGAGAAGGGAACATACAACAACATGACCACTGCTCGATCCCTAAGATCATCAGATAAGGGATGAGTAATTTGGAGCACAGGCGGGGAACAAGCCCTACAAAACTCCGAGTCGTATTGTCCCCGACCCAACAGGCAACAAGGCAGAGGCAGAACAGATGATCGTCACCCCTGAGGCAGGGCCGATGTACAACCTTTAAAGTCGCACAAGGCGAGAGTGGGCTCGGAAGAAGTATCCATGGTACGAGCGATCCCACAGGGGTTTTCCAGGGCCTGTAGAGTCAATAAGCCCTATGGGAAGCCCAGGCACTAGGGCCAGCTAAGCTGGTAAACCCTGTCTGTAGCAGACCGACAGAGTAGCAGCTGTGAAACCTCGTAAGTAACAGAGGAGGACCACCACGACATCCTAGGTAAATCTAATAAGAAGCTAAGCAGACCTCTGCAACAACAGGCAAAACCGCCAGAATGAAAACAAAAAAAATCCCCAAAATCCCACAACTAGCAAACTAACAGCCAGAGAGAAACATCGGCCGCCACATGATAGTAATGCAACCTGTGCCAGTCGCAGTGCCCCCCACCAGCAACAAACACCCCCAAACCCATGGGCAACATGGGGAGCCCAAGACCCTTGGCTTACCCCAAGGCGAGCACAACCCTAAGTGAGGAAGCCCTCGAAAGGAAAGTGATTCCAAACACCCCACGGAAGATAACCCTGACTACGCAAGGGCAGTACTCACAGACCATACAGGGAAGGTAACCCCTAGAAGCATGCAGCCCCATTACCCTGTAGACTCGAGGCCAGCGTACAAGTGTGGAACAGCCGTTAAGGAAAAATCCAGAAAAGAA
>WNGS01006385.1:119094-136445 GCA_020271785.1 Procambarus virginalis | reverse complement strand
CCATGCTGTCTAAAATAATTAAAAGAGCAAAATAAAATACTACGAAAATAATTTTACCCAATTAAGGGCAACATTAAGAAAACATGGAGCACTATCTCCCAAATATTAGGTTCAAAAAGATTTTGAATAAAAACCAATTCTCCTATCCAATGACGATGGGTGCTTTCGGCCTTAGACACTGCTATTGAATTCAATAGGTTTTTTCATCCATTGGAACATCCCTTGCTCATGATATTCCATCCTCACTCACTAATATTAAAGACTACCTTACAGGTAACTATCCAGAGTCTCTGTACCTAGCTCCTGCTACTTCCTCTGATGTGTTGTGAGGTAATCCTTTCCCTTAAAACTAAGTCAAGCGCCATTGATGAGATACCATCTCTAATTTACAAAAAAAGCCTCAGTTTTCTAGCTCCTGCCATTGCATTGTCTTCAACAAATCACTGAACTCCAACCTTTCCGGATATTCTGAAAAAAGCGAGAGTAAACCCAGTCCACAAAGTGGTGATCTCACTGATGTCAACAATTACAGACCTATCTCAATTCTGCCAACCTTATGAAAAATATTTGAAAGCTAATCTACAAGCAGCTTTACTCATATCTAGCCGAACTCAATATACTTAGCTCTTGACAATATGGTTTCAGACCCAATAAAAGCACTAACGTTGCACTTTAATATGATAACTTGATACATACAGCTTTGATAAAAATGAGTTCCCGTTGGGATTATTTGTGGACCTATGTAAGACTTTTGACACTGTCAACCACCTAAACCTTTTCTTAAATTACATCATTATGGAGTCAGAGGACACTCCTGAACTACCTTCAGTCTTACCTACTGACAGGCTCCAGTATGTTTCTGTGATAATTCCATTTCTCTTACACTAACCATAAACATTGGGTTACACAGGGCAGCATACTTGGCCCTCTTTCTCTCTCATCACATTAATGACTTCCAAATGCTCTCAACACCTCAAACCAATTATTTGCTGATGACACAACTTTCATTTCTCCAGTGTTTCTTTCATTTCTAGAGCAAGAGTCCTGACCTCTTGCTCTAAATGTCACTGTGAATACTGAACTAAATAAAGTCCATTTATTTAGTCAGTGGCTTTGGCTAACTGCTAACAAACTCACCCTTAACATTGACAAAACTTTCTATATTTTGTTTGGTAATAAATCCTCAAATGAAATTAATCTAAGAATAAACAATATACAAATCAGTAGTAAAGCTGATGGTAAATTCCTTGGTGTCCTCATTGATAACAAGCTGAATTTCCAGGAACACATTCTAAATATAGCAAAAAAAGTTTCGAAAACTGTTGGCATTCTTTCTAAGATCAGATATTATGTTCCTCGCCCTGCCCTGGTGACTCTCTATTATTCTCTCATCTATTCTTATCTCAACCACGGTATTTGTGTTTGGGGTTCTACTACCCAAAATCATTTACATCCTCTAATTACTCAACACAAAGATTCCATTAGAACAATATCAAACTCTGGCCCCAGACAGCACTTGGTACCCCTACTTAAATCTCTGAATATGTTAGATATTAAGTCACTGCACATCCTCTCGATGTGTACTCTATATATTTAAAACTCTGAACTGTATTGTCAATCCTGACCTTAAAAGCTTCCTAGAAGGTTGTAACGGAATCCATGGGCACTACACCAGAAACAAATACCTATTTGATATTCCAAGAGTACGACTTAATCAAACTAGAAATGCTCTACAAATCAAGGGACCCAGAATGTGGAATGACCTTCCCGAAGTCTGCCCTCAGAGCCCCGCATACAACTCCACCAATTCCTTCACTACACAGCTGTGTTTCAGGAGCGCCAGCAGAGCCTCTTCATAGCTCCTACTGATCCCACTGCCCATACTCTTGTTTTGGTAGTACTGTACTTATAGGAAGAATGAAGACCATAGTACATATACCGACGTACAAAGCAGTTAGAAAATATAAGTCGGTACTATTGAATTTGGATAAAACGCAAAACTATTTTCTACTTATGTTGCAAAGACCAACTAAACCTAACCTAACCTAATCTTCCTAGGCCTAATACACACTATCCGAGGCCTAGTATAGTACATATGTGTGCTATACTAGGCCTAAGAATATTTAAGTCTGTTTTTTCGGATTCTATAAAGTGAACAGTACAAAGTTTTACTATCTAATGGCTTCGAACGTCACTCTTTGTACTATGGTGCACATAGATACAAAAACTACTATCTAATCAGGAGAATGGGTTGCGAATCAGGGATACATCATGTTAATATGATTTCTGTGTTTATTTGAAAAGAATCACTTACGAACCTGTTCATCTTATCTTAATCTTTGGCGGCTTTGTTTACAATTATTAAACAGTTAATGAGCTCCGAAGCACCAGGAGGCTGTTTATAACAATAACAACAGTTGATTAGCAAGTTTTCATGCTTGTAAACTGTTTAATAAATGTAACCAAAGCCGTCAAAGATTGAAGAAAGATGTACACGTTCGTAAGTGCTTGCTTAACTGCTTCGTGAATCTGGCCCCAGGTTCGTAAGTGCTTGCGTAACTGCTTCGTGAATCTGGCCCCAGGTTCGTAAGTGCTTACATAACTGCTTCGTGAATCTGGCTCCAGGTTCGTAAATACTTGCGTAACTCTTCGTGAATCTGGCCCCAGGTTCGTAAGTGCTTGCATAACTGCTTCGTGAATCTGGCCCCAGGTTCGTAAGTGCTTGCGTAACTGCTTCGTGAATCTGGCCCCAGGTTCGTAAGTGCTTGCGTAACTGCTTCGTGAATCTGGCCCCAGGTTCGTAAGTGCTTACATAACTGCTTCGTGAATCTGACTCCAGGTTCGTAAATGCTTGCGTAACTCTTCGTGAATCTGGCCCCAGGTTCGTAAGTGCTTGCATAACTGCTTCGTGAATCTGGCCCCAGGTTCGTAAGTGCTTGCGTAACTGCTTCGTGAATCTGGCCCCAGGTTCGTAAGTGCTTGCGTAACTGCTTCGTGAATCTGGCCCCAGGTTCGTAAGTGCTTGCGTAACTGCTTCGTGAATCTGGCCTCTGGACCACAACCAGAGTGCATGCAGGTAATGAGTGGAACCCTCTGACTTAGTTTTAGTGGAAGCCTCAGGACCCCCTAGAGGATTCAGTTGAATACCAAGTTGCATTGATAATGATAATGATAATGATAATGCTTATTTAGGTAAGGTACATACATACAAGAGATTTACAAAGATTGATGGATTTATAGATAGGGCTAGAACATACAATGCCTAAAGCCACTATTACGCAAAGCGTTTCGGGCAGGAAAATCATTAATGACTAAAGCTTAATACTAATTGAGTATAAAGAATAAAATGTGTTGAGAACAAATAAAAATAGAGATAAAAAAGGGGGGAACATGGCTGAAAAAGCAGCACAAATACAATTAGGTCGACAAACAGCGTTTTTAAGAAAAACAGACATGGATTGACAATAGAAAACTGTAGGGTAGGTTACAGGGAATTTATTAGGTAGTGCTTCGTTTTTTTCTTAAACTGGTTGAGAGAGGTACAGTCTTTAACATGGTTGGGAAGGTCATTCCACATTCTGGGTCCCTTGATTTGTAGAGCATTTCTAGTTTGATTAAGTCGTACTCTTGGAATATCAAAACTGTATTTATTTCTGGTGTGGTGCTCATGGGTTCTGTTACAACCTTCAATGAAGCTTTTGAGGTCAGGATTGGCATTACAGTTCAGCGTTTTATATATGTATAATACACATGAAAGAATGTGCAATGACTTAATATCTAACATATTCAGAGATTTGAGTAGGGGTACCGAGTGATGCCTGGGGCCAGAGTTGAATATTGTCCTAATAGCAGCTTTGTGTTGAGTAATTAGATGACGTAAATGATTTTGGGTAGTAGAACCCCAAGCACAAATACCATAGTTGAGATATGGATAGATGAGGGAGTAATAGAGAGTCACCATGGCAGAGAGGGGTACATAATATCTGATCTTAGAAAGAATGCCAACAGTTTTTGAAACTTTTTTTGATATTTTTAGAATGTGTCCATGGAAATTTAGCTTGTGGTCAATGAGAACGCCAAGGAATTTGCCATATAATTTGTTACAAATTTGGGTATTGTTTATTTTGACATTTATTTGATTAGAGGATTTATTGCCAAACAGTATATAGAAAGTTTTGTCAATGTTAAGGGTGAGTTTGTTGGCAGTTAGCCAAAGATGGACTTTATTTAGCTCAGTATTTACTGTGGCATTTAGAGCAAGGGGGTCAGGACTGGAGTAAATGAAGGTTGTGTCGTCAGCAAATAGAATTGGTTTGAGGTGTTGGGAGGCATTTGGAAGGTCATTAATGTAGATGAGAGAGAGGAGAGGGCCAAGTATGCTGCCCTGAGGAACACCAATGTTGATGGGAAGGTTGGCAGAAATTGAATTATTCACAGAAACATACTGGAGCCTGTCAGTAAGGTAAGATTTGAGGTATTGCAGGGAGTGTCCTCTGACTCCATAATGATGTAGTTTAAGAAGAAGGTTTTGGTGGTTGACAGTGTCAAAAGCCTTACGTAGGTCCACAAATAACCCAACAGGGAACTCATTTTTATCAAGAGCTGCATGAATCAAGTTAATCATACTAATAAGTGCATCGTTAGTGCTTTTTTGGGTCTGAAGCCATATTGACAAGAGCTAAGTATATTGTGTTTGGCTAGATAAGAGTAAAGCTGCTTGTAGATTAGTTTTTCAAATATTTTTGACAAGTTAGGCAGTATTGATATAGGTCTGTAGTTGTTAACATTTGTAAGATCACACATTTGTGGACTGGGGTTACTCTCGCTTTTTTTTAGAATATCTGGAAAGGTTTGGAGTGCAAGTGACTTGTTGAAAAGCAATGCAATAGCAGGGGCTAAAGATCTGGAGGCTTTTTTGTAAATTAAAGTTGGTATCTCCTCAAGGGCATTAGACTTGGGTTTAAAGGAAAGGATTATCTCATTAACATCAGTGGAATTAGTAGGCTTTAGGTACAGAGACTGAAGATAGTTACCTGTAAGATAGTCCTTAACATTAGTACTGGACGATGGAATATCATTTGCAAGGGATGACCCAATGGAGGAGAAGAACCTATTGAACTCAATAGCAGAATCAGAGGCTGTAAGCTGACCATCGTTATTGGACAGGAGTGTTGGTTTGTTATTTAAAATCTTCTTTGATCCCAATATTTGTGAAATTGTGCTCCAAGTTTTTTTAATGTTGCTCTTTATTTGGGTAAATTTATCTTTGTAGTATTTAGTTTTGGCTCGTCTAATTATTTTAGATAGCAATAACGAGTAATTCTTTGAGAATTCTTTGGAGACGGTTCCTAACCTATACTTCTTCTCAAGGTCATGTTTTTTATTAATGGATTTAAGTATTCCCTTTGTAAGCCAGGGATTGTTAAGCCTTTTGGTTGTGACTTGTTTCGTAAGCATAGGACAGTGGGCGTTATAAAGGCTGAGAGTTTTTTGAAGAAAAGATTGCACTGCTAGGTTGATGTCCCCTATGTTACCTATTTCAGACTCCCAGTTGACATTAGCAGCAGCAGCTATAAAATTGCCTATAGCAGTTTCATTGTGCAGCCTAAAGCTTAACTCCCTTGTCTGTAGAGGTGGTTTGTTAAAGTTTGTTAAGAGAAATGTGGGGTAATGGTCTGTAGTGCTATCGGTGATTATACCTGAAGTAAGCGGAGAAGTTATGTTGGTCCAGATGTGATCTAGAGTCATGGCAGTACTATCAGTGATTCTAGTAGGTCTAGTGATTAAGGGTATGAGGAAGCAGGAATTCATACAGTTGAGGAAGCTAACAGCAGTAGGGTGTTCACGCTCGCAGAGGTCAATATTAAAGTCCCCTGCGATAATTAGATGGTTTTTGTTCAGTCTGTTATCTAGTATTAGATTTCTAAGGTTTGAGTTGAATTCGGACACATCAGTGTTATTAGGAATTGCATTTAAGCGTGTCGTGGTCTAGTCGTCTAGGGCGTATGCTAGGGGCTTGCCAGCTGAGTGGACAGAGCTCGAGATTCGTAGTCTTGAGGTTCCGGGTTCGATCCCCGGTAGCGGAAACAAGTGTGCAGAGTTTCTTTCACCCTGATGCCTCCTGTTCACCTAGCAGTAAATAGGTACCTGAGAGTTAGACAGCTGCTACGGGCTGCTTCCTGGGGATGTGTAACAAAAAGGAGGCCTGGTCGAGGACCGGGCCGCGGGGACGCTAAGCCCCGAAATCATCTCAAAATAACCTCAACATACCCAATATATGCTAGTTCGAATCCTCCTCTTGGCTACTACTGATTCGCAGTTATACATCACGTCAATGTGATTTATTTGTGCTTATAGTAACTATTAATAATAGTAACTATTTGTTGGAAAGTACCAATATGTAATAACACTGCAAAAACACAACGTAACTGTCCCTGTTTTCTGCTTATTACAACTTGTAATAAAGTTGTTACATCTTGTTATAACGTTTTAATGACGTATTAGAACGTTATTACAACTTGCTATATTGGTTGTTACAACTCGTTAGGTGTTAAACCTTATTCCAACGTTGTAGCAACATTGTAGTTTGGTCGTGTTGGGCGGGGATGGACTACCAGTGTGCTGTTAATTTTAGTCCTAAAAAAATAAAAGCTAAAAACCGAACTCAAATATTAATAGGCCTATTATAGCACATATTTGCAATATATGTTAGGCCTAAAAATAGTGTGCTGTTAATTTTAGTCCTAAAAAATAAAAGCTAAAAACCGAACTCAAATATTAATAGGCCTATTATAGCACATATTTGCAATATATGTTAGGCCTAAAATATCGTGTATATTAGGCCTAGGATTGCCAAGAGAGGTTAGGTCAAGTCTGATATTTATATTGGGGTTAAAAACGTTTCTGGTTTGCCCAAATTCATTAATACAAAAGTCAGCTTTCTGGTGGTCCATCACTATAAATTGTACTTTCGAACAAATAGTTACTATTAAGCATTTTCATTTTAGGAAGATGGGCTGCTGTTCTGTAACCTTTTCCCACTACAGACCACAGGATGGGGGGGGGAAGTATGGGGTGGATAATAAATGAACTAAACTCACCTCTTATACTAGTTTCATTCACTGTTAAATTTCTTCGTCAAATATTTGTTTAGACTTTATAGTATTTGTGTCGGGTTGGCCCCGTTTGTGGAGCCAGATAGGCTCCACGTGAGTCCACGGCGGGAAGCCTATCCCTTCGAAACAGTCATTAGGGAAAGTTTTGCCGGTCTGGTTTACCCAGTTGCCCCACGAATCACGCGTCTACATGGCTGTATATAAAGAGTCAACAGGCAAGACACTTCAGCAGTACCGTCTAGGCACTGGTTCGACAACTCCTCCGACGAGGTAAGTATTTTCCATCTTCCACACATCACTAATTCACCTTCGAATTACATGCTGCGATCTGCGCTCTTTATGTTAGCCTCTGTCCATGACCTCTCTATCTCTCTCTCTCCTCCTGCCGCTATTCTACCTATACTCTGTTTTTGGTACACTTTGCCGTTATGCTATATTGACAGCATATTGACAAGACTGCAATTGGCTGTGGCCTGAAGACACTATATTGCAGAGGGCGAGCCTTCTGCTATTCTCAGTTTTAGATAGGCTTTGTTAAGGTGTGCGAGTTTGTTGGTGATGGTTTTTTATGTACTCTAGGCTGGGTAAGATAATTTTTTGAATCACTTGATGACGAGTTGCCAATTTAGCAGTTTCGTCGGCTTTCTCATTTACTGGGGTTCCAACATGGGATGAAATCCAGTTTAGGGTGATGTAGAGTCCTTTGCCATTAGCTACTGCTCCTTATATTCAAAATTGTGGTAATTATTTCCAAGTTGTCTCTCCACTGTTTTTTCCTAATATTTGAAGTGCAGCTTTTGAGTTTGTGTGTATGATTGCATTTTGAGTGTTTTGTGCAATCACATATGCGAATGCCTGTTGTATGGCAAACAGCTCAGTTTGGGTTGATGATACTTGTCCTCCCAGTCTCCAATATGCCTGTTCGCTGGCCGTGCAAAGAGCAGCGCCAGCACACTCATATTCTGTGTCCACCGATCCGTCTGTGAAGATGTGGGTGGCTCCTGCTACTGCAATGCTGCTCATTTGCTTTTCTATGATGCGCCTTAGGGTTGTTGGATCACAGGCAGCCCTTTTCATCAGAAGACCTCCTATTATTATTTTGAAGGTAGGTTAAAATTCCTCCCGCAGTGGAGAACAAGTGTAGTTTGGGTGTGGTTGATCACCACCTCTATCAAGAATCATGCCTTTTAACTAGTCTGTTTAGGGCTTCTCCCGCTCTGACAGCCCAAGAGTTTCCGTTGTTTTGGCCAAGTCCAACCACCAGGGCCTGTCGTACTGGGGCTGGATCGGGGGAACAATTATCCTACGGATAATATCGTAGCTGTTCTTTGATATATTTTTATTCTTGAAGAGAGGGCAACCCCGTTTAAAGTCTGGTCCACATAGGAGCTTCCAGAGCAGCTCTCATAGTATGTTTTACGCTACTTAAAGCCTTTTCCGCTGTTGTTGTGATTGGTTTGTGAGTGCAGGTGCTGCTTAGTTGATCACTGATCTGACTGCCTGTACATAATATGTGCGAAGGACTTGCAGATTGGCTCCTCAATCAATGAAGATTGACTAATGAAGATTAAGCCACCCAAAAGGTGGCACGGGCAGGAATAGCCCGTGTCACCAGCCATAGTAGATTTTTGGAGTGAATGTGAGAATCATTGAAATACGACACTTGAATAGCACTATAGGCATGAAGGCGACATGTGAGGTATCAAACAATGCCATTATTATATTGGTTCATAAACACAGAACAAGATGAAATTTCAGGTCTAATGACCAATACATTTGAGCTTCTGGAAGCCCTAATGGGATATCTGTACATTAATCATCTTATAAAGATCGTTTTATAATTGATCCAAATTGTACAATCCATTACTAATATTCATTTTGTATGGATTTGTAATTTGTATGAGAGCAGATTAAATAATGTTTCTGTTGAAAATACTCAAAAACTATTATTGAAGACTTCTTCCAATCAATTTGACAAGAATGTTCTTTAAAGGACAAACAAATATATATTCATTCATGATGCTTTACTTGCAGTTGTTAATTGAGCTGTTAACTGCATTCCAGGTTCTGGCAAGGATGAAGATTACTTCCATAATCCTACTCTGCATTGCAGGTATGTGTCATAGTCTACCACATGTGTCACATTCTCCCATACCTGTCATAATACACCATATCTGTCAAAATTGTACAATATTATCATACTCTACCACATTTGTCATAATGTGGTAGACCACGTAACAAAATCTTGCCTGGGATTCGAACCTGCGGGACAAAAATATTTGGGCACATTTCCTTTCACCTAATGCATCTGTTCACCTAGCAGTGAGTAGAAACTCGGGAGTTAGTCAGCTTGTTGTGGGGATTGCATCTTGGGCGGGGTCTGTAGCCTTGGGGGAGGCGGGAGGACCTTGATAAAAGCCAAACATGTACAAATACACTGACTTCCTGTTCACCAACACAATGATTATTATTATTGATTATGAATGTGTATAGGTGTGGTGGTGGGGCAAGACTCGACCATCAACGCTGGCAACGGTGGACCATGGGGTGTTTGGGGCCCTCGAGTCTCGTGTCCTCATAACAGCTATGCCACCGGCTTTGCTCTCAAGGTAAGACCAAGCCACAGTTATTTAATATGCAGGCGATGAGTCACAATAACGTGGCTTAAGTATCTTGACCAGACCACACACTAGAAGGTGAAGGGACGACGACGTTTCGGTCTGTCCTGGACCTCAGTCCTGGATGAGGGACCTGTCATCTCTCTCATCACAATCGACTAGAGAATGGTCCAGGACGGACCGAAACGTCGTCGTCCCTTCACCTTCTAGTGTGTGGTCTGGTCAACCACAGTTATTTAAAATAGTTCTGCAGTAAATTATGACAAATCAACCTGTATTTCAAGTTGTAAAATTTTTGTCCTTACATAAGGCCAAAAATAGTTGTAGTAGAAAATGGAAGCAGCTGGCAAAAGTGACGTACTGTCTCATTTTCTGTTGCTCAACCACTTGGGGTGGACGGTAGAGCGACGGTCTCGCTTCATGCAGGTCGGCGTTCAATCCCCCGACCGTTCAAGTGGTTGGGCATCATTCCTTCCCCCCGTCCCATCCCTAACCCTTATCCTGACCCCTTCCAAGTGCTATATAGCCGTAATGGCTTGGTGCTTTCCCGATAGTTCCCTTTCCTTCCCCCATTTTCTGTTTTGGGTCCTTTGGTAGGTTAGGAGAGACCACTTTAAATTGACCGTTTTCTGGATGCTGGGATACCTTAAGAGGATGGGATGGACAAATATAATAACCATTTAGCATCAATACACGGTCATCATATTAACTAGTATTATATAACAGCCAATAAGGCTGCGTAACTCCAAAATAACCTATTGTGTGAAGAGAGGCATTAGATGTAAAGAAACGGACCCAAACAGACATGCAGTCTCCGTGGTGTAGTGGTAAGACACTCGCCTAGCATTTCACTAGCGCTTTGTCCTGGGTTCATATCCTGGCCGGGGAGAATTTACTGAGCGACAATCTTTAACTGTAGTCTGTTTACTCAACAGTAAAATGGGTAGCTAGTTGTTAAACGATTTGGCCGTATTCCTGGGAACATAGGATTATGGACCTGCCCGAAACGTTATGCGTTCCGTACAAGAATGTAAGAACTCTTGTATATATAAATTAAAACAAAAAAAATCTTCACTGCCCAAGAATCAGACCCAGGGCCAATTGAGTGTGTGTATCTCCTATGGTGACCACTTTGTCATGTATCACTATAGTACATCATCTATGTGTCATCCACTGTTAGACATGTGAAAACCTTGACACAAAGTTATTTACAACATGTCGACTCACAGCTTCTTAGACTTCCTAATCCACTTGGACTCGTCAGTGTAGTGAAGGACTTGTATCTTATAGGGTCAGTGTTCGATCCCCGATGTATACTGTACCCTATACACCATTGTATGTACCCTACCCTATACCCTGGTACACACACCTACCCTACAGTGTGTACCCTGTACCCTATACACCATTCCTTGACCCTTTCCTCACATCCCAAGTACTGTACTTACCCTCATAATCTTTCCAAGTACTGTATAATGACGCTGGCTTTCGCCTCATAATTACTTACCTCCATGCAAACACAAAACGTAACAGTCCTTATGACTCCCTCGTTACAGCTTGTAATACAGTTGTTACATCGTGTTATAACGTTTTTATGACGTACAGAATTATAACGTTGTTACAACTTGCTATATTGGTTGTTACAATTGTTAGGTGTTAAAACACGTTCGAATGTTGTAACAACGTCGTAAAAAATAATAATAATGGGGCGCTGTCATGAGGGAAGCCTCACGCTGGAGGCAGCATAAGGGACATAACTGGCAAACCCCTCACAGTGTTCAAGAGAGAACTGGATAAGCACCTCCAAAGGATACCTGATCAACCAGGCTGTGACTCATACGTCAGGCTGCGAGCAGCCGCGTCCAACAGCCTGGTTGATCAGTCCAGCAACCAGGAGGCCTGGTCGATGACCGGCCGGGGGACGATAAGCCCCGGAAGCACCTCAAGGTAAGGCTCAAGGTAGCATGCACAATTCACTCCACTACATGTTTACATCATGCTCTTTTCTAATTGACTAAAATATGGCCTCATTAAGAGCCTAGTATATCTCTGCATTGTGCAGCAACATATTAACTGGTGATGAGGTCCTGTTTTCCAGCCTGTCTATCCTTGTTTCATACCTTCATGCTCTCGGATGGGGTGTTTGGTCATCTTGTCGTTTCGTACACGTGACCTCGCTGGAGACAGGCTGGTGAATTAAATGCCTCATACCCCATAACTTCTTTGTGTCGATACCATACAACTACGTCTGCATGACTTTTTCAGTAATGTCACATGCGTTAACTAATATTAATTTTTCTGACAGGTGGAGCGACCAATCGGGGACTCGGACGACACATCCATAAACGGGATCAAGCTGTTCTGTACGTCAGGCAACGACGGGTCTGAGACAGAAATTACCTCCAGCCAGCAGCAGTGGGGCAGCTGGACCGGTATGGACTAATTAACTCAATATAATTATGAAAATGCAGATTTATGTCATATAACTATAGGATATTATTATTAATTTGTCATTCTAATTTAGGTAAGCATCAGTGCCCCCATGGCCGCTTGACAGGCGCAAGACTGCGCGTTGAAGGCAAGCAAGGAGGCGGAGATGACACAGCCGCCAACGACCTGGACATGCGCTGCCAGAACGGTCAAGAACTCAGGGGAGAAGGCAACAGCTGGGAGACTGGAGCTCCTGGGTGACCTGTCAACTTGGTCAGTATGGCTAATGTCACTCACGATTGTGGGTTTGCGAGTGCCATGTCGCCCACAACCCTGACACTACCTAGGCCCACAGTTACAAACACCTATGACTAGGCTCTTCTACACATATAACACATTAATATAAGTGTCACACATTAAAAATACATTTACCTCACACCACAAATACCCTTATATTTGCACTAAACATAAAAGTCTGAGAATTTTGTCCCGTTAGCTCATGCAAGGAAGATCCAATATACCGGTGTATGTATATATACTGTATATATATTGATGACCAGACCACACACTAGAAGGTGAAGGGACGACAACGTTTCGGTCCGTCCTGGACCATTCTCAAGTCGATTCCCTCGACTTGAGGAGAGATGGTCCAGGACGGACAGAAACATCGTCGTCCCTTCACCTTCTAGTGTGTGGTCTGGTCAACATACTTTAGCCACGTTACTGTGACTCATCGCCTGCATACTGTATATATTTATATATACACACACACACACACACATATATATATATATTATATATATATATATATATATATATATATATATATATATATATATATATATATATATTACACTTTTTGGTTGTTTCAACCACCGCTTGAAACAGTCCAGTAATCCCAATGATCAGTGATCAGTGAAGCAGACAGGAATCAATCAAATCAAAATCAAATCAAATGTTTATTTAGGTAAGGTACATACATACAAGAGATTTTACAGAGTGATGAATTTATAGATAGGGCTAGTACATACAATGCCTAAAGCCACTATTACGCAAAGCGTTTCGGGCATGAAAAACTTAAATGACTAACGCTTAATACTAATTGAGCATAAGGACCAAAATGAGTTGAGAAGAAAATAAAAAAAAGAGTTAAGAAGGGGGGAACATGGCTGAAAAAGCAGCACAAATACAATTCGGTCGACAAAACAGCGTCATTTAAAACAGAACAGACATTGGTTGACAATAGAGGGGTAAGGTAGGTTATAGGGAATTTATTAGGTATAGCTTCGTTTTTATCTTAAACTGGTTGAGAGAGGTACAGTCTTTAACATTGTTGGGAAGGTCATTCCACATTCTGGGTCCCTTGATTTGTAAAGCATTTCTAGTTTGATTAAGTCGTACTCTAGGAATATCAAAACTGTATTTATTTCTGGTGTGGTGCTCATGGGTTCTGTTACAATCTTCTATGAAGCTTTTGAGGTCAGGATTGGCATTACAGTTCAACGTTTTATATATGTATAATACACATGAGAGAATGTGCAGTGACTTAATATCTAACATATTCAGAGATTTGAGTAGGGGTACCGAGTGATGTCTGGGGCCAGAGTTGGATATTGTTCTAATAGCGTCTTTGTGTTGAGTGATTAGAGGACGTAAATGATTTTGGGTAGTAGAACCCCAAGCACAAATACCATAGTTGAAATATGGATAGATGAGGGAGTAATAGAGAGTAACCAGGGCAGGGCGGGGTACATAATATCTGATCTTAGAAAGAATGCCAACAGTTTTTGAAACTTTTTTTGATATATTTAGAATGTGTCCCTGGAAATTCAGCTTGTGGTCAATGAGAATGCCAAGGAATTTGCCATCTAATTTGTTACAAATTTGGGTATTGTTTATTTTGATTTATTTGATTAGAGGATTAATTGCCAAACAGAATATAAAAAGTTTTGTCAATGTTAAGAGTGAATTTGTTGGCAGTTAGCCAAAGATGGACTTTATTTAGCTCAGTATTTACTGTGGCATTTAGAGCAAGGGGGTCAGGACTGGAGTAAATGAAGGTTGTGTCGTCAGCAAATAGAATTGGTTTGAGGTGTTGGGAGGCATTTGGAAGGTCATTAATGTAGATGAGAAAGAGGAGAGGGCCAAGTATGCTGCCCTGAGGAACACCAATGTTGATGGGCAGGGTGGGAGAAATTGAATTATTCACAGAAACATACTGGAGCCTGTCAGTAAGGTAGGATTTGAGGTATTGCAAGGAGTGTCCTCTGACTCCATAATGATGTAATTTAAGAAGAAAATTTTGGTGGTTGACAGTGTCAAAAGCCTTACGCAGGTCCACAAATAACCCAACAGGGTTATCTGTACACCCGTTGATTAACAGTTGAGAGGTGGGACCAAAGAGCCGAAGCCTCAACCCCCGCCCTGCAAGCACAACCAGGTGAGTACATACACACAAAAGGGAACACAGGTGGAAACTTAGCACCCAAATGAACCACAGACACATTACCTGAAGGCTTTTTCGGCGTCAGAGTAGGTAACAAATGAAACGTAGTAAGAAGTGATGTGGCTGAGGCAGACTCCAAACACAGTTTCAAATGTAGAAATGATAAGAGCCCAATAAGTTCAGGAATCTATACAGTAGTTGATTGATGGTTGAAAGGCGGGACCTAACAGCTGAAGCATAACCCTCGCAAACACAGCTAGGTCAGCATGCACGCACATACATTACCCCATAAACACACTGGAAGAACATAATATAATTACCATAGATTTAGTTATATTAGACATAGCCTATCATGAAATGTACAGTGAGTGTCCTGGTGGCCTGGAGACGTTTGGTCTAATGTGCTGCTTTCCACAGGTCAAGCGATCTGCGGCCTGCAGACCAAAGTTGAGGGCACTCAAGTTGGCGACGACACAGCTCTCAATGACGTCATTTTCTTATGCTGCAAGCAGTAGGCAGATGATCCCAAACATTCTCCTTCCAACTTCCAAAGAAACTTCAAGATTATTAATACACTGTATAACATTATGAGGCTCCCTAAATGTGTAACTTAGTTCTTTTTGTTCATTTGATAATTTTAAAGTTTTGGAGCTTTCAATAATGATTGATATTGCTTCTTTTTTGTAAACTTTCGTCATGTTGACTATACAATGTTTCATCACTGCAAGCATCAATAAAGGTGACAACCGCATGTAATGACTTTGTGTCCACTAACATCAGCCACACTGGCAAACACCACACACGTAATTACATGATAATTTGAGAAATCTTTTGTTGTATCTCGTTTAGGAAGATATAACAGAATCTTGAGCTTGTAAAGATTTTTTAATTAATTCTTACTTAAGGGGAATAATGTATACGAATCTGAGTAAGATTCTCCAAGGAATGTAACGTGAGACGAATCTTTATTTTAATTGTTAAAATCATATGCATTACAATAAAACACAAGAAAACAGTAGGTACATCAAACTCCAGACCATATACATGAATCTTAGGCTACACGAACACAAACACCACCAACGGTTGAACATAACAAATCGAATACAATAAGTCAAACTAACTAGAAAACTAGCAAACTAACATTAATAACGGTAGTAGGCCAAAGAGAAACAACAAGCGAGAAGGGCTATTCAATAAATTCAATTTTAATAATAAGAGGATAGACTGGGAGAAAAGAAACAGGGAACTTACAAACATTCAATGGGAAAATGTTCTAAGAAATAAAAATCCTACACAAGGAATAGAAAAACTGACTTCTGAAGTATATGAAGTCTGTCTGAAACATGTTCCTTTGAGGAAAGCCAGAAAGAGGTCCAATGTAGAAAGAGAACGCAGACTACATTACAAAAGGAGGAAGAAATCAACGGAAATGCTTAAGCAGACACGACTCTCCATACAGAGAAGAAATAATTTAAACAGGGAGATTGAAGAAATCGAACAGAGACTGAAGCATTCCTATCAGACTGAAGAAAGGCAACTAGAACAGAAAGCAATTCAAGAAATAAAGAAAACCCCAAAATATTTCTTCACATATGCTAAATCAAAAGCGAAAACCACTGCCAGTATTGGACCTATTCGTATTAGTGAAGGTTCATACACTGAGGATGACAAAGAAATTAGTGAAATCCTAAAAATGCAGTATGACGACATGTTTAGCACTCCGATACTCAGCATGAAAGTGGAAGATTCGGACAATTTCTTTATGAATGATACTCAAACACCTGTAAATATAACTGATATCAACACGAGCGTGGCAGATTTTGAAAGAGAAATTGACAATATGCCCATGCACTCAGCCCTGGGTCCAGACTAATGGAATTCAATATTTATAAAGAAATGCAAAGTGCCAGTAGCACAGGCACTCAGTATTTATTTTATTTATTTATTTATTTATTATTTATTTATATACAAGAAGGTACATTGGGTTTGTGAGAATACATTGAATAGTACAGTATTTACAGTCTTGTAAAGCCACTAGTGCGCACAGCGTTTCGGGCAGGTCCTTAATCTAACAGATAATTTAAGTAGGTAATTTCTATCAGAATGATAAATGATAACAAATACATTGCAAGAGAAAAATGAGATGAGAGAGCTTAGTAAGTATATTAAAGCACATGTTATATTAAAGCTCTAATTGATTACATTGACAGCTTGATTGGTAATTTAAACAAGATTAATAGACACCATACAGCAGATTGACAGCACATATAAGACATCAATGATCACAATGGTAAAGATGTTCAGGTTGGGTACATAAAGATTAGGAGATTGGGTAGCAATAGATACAGATAAACAAGATTAATAAACACCATACAGCAGATTGGCAGCACATATAAGAAGACAGCAATGATCACAATGGTAAAGATGTTCAAATTGGGAACAGAAAGGTTGGGAGATTGGGTAGCAATAGATACAGTGCAATTTTAAGGCAATTTTAAGGCAATTTTAAGGCAAAAGGTGAAAAACTATGAAGATGAAATTAGGTACTTTTTAGTATTGATTTTGAATGATGTAAAAGTTGGACAGCTTTTCAATTCAATAGGGAGTGAGTTCCATAAACTGGGTCCCTTTATTTGCATAAAGTGTTTACACAGATTAAGTTTAACTCTGGGGATATCAAAGAGATATTTATTTCTGGTGTGGTGATAATGGGTCCTATTACATCTATCCAGGAAGAGTTTCAGA
>WNGS01006385.1:66882-83185 GCA_020271785.1 Procambarus virginalis | reverse complement strand
GGGCGCAGCCTCATTCCACTCTCAATACGAGGCTTCTTCCTTCAACTCAAGAGGGCGCACTTTCTTGTCATAAAAATGAGCATACCTGTTCCGTGCTTTCTTGGACGCTTCAGCTGCAATATTCCATGCATTTCTCATTTTTCCAAGGACCTCTGAAGGATAGTCCTCCCCGTATGCAACATTATGTCTGTTAAGCAGACCTGAGGGAAATTGCATGAATTACCAGTAAACAAATGAAGTGGTTGGGTGTTAATTGATTGGTGGATGGCAGTATTCAAGGCTAACTGAACATAGGGTAGGTGTTCATCCCAGGTGTTTGCGTCATGTTCAGCAAGGATTGCAAGCATATCCTTGACTGAACGATTAGTCCTTTCCGTCATTCCGTTTGCTTGTGGGTGGTAGGCTGTTGTAAAAGCCGAAGTTGTCTCTAAAATCTTACAAACTTCTCTAAATATATTCCCATTGAATTCTTGACCCGGTCTGAGACTAAAACTTTAGGAGGTCCGAATACAGTAACGAACCTACGCAAGAACGCATCTGCAACCGTACGAGAATCCTTCTGAGGTAATGCAACTAGTGTAGTGTATCTAGACAAATGGTCAACTAGCACCAACACGTATCTATTCCCTGAATGACTATGATGTAAATCAATCAAATCTGCTCCCACCCGTCTAGAGGTTCACGAATTTCAGGAAATTCCTGAAGTGGGGCTTGTACCTTAAGGGTACCTTTCCTCCTCTGGCAACGATTGCACGACTTCACGAAATTGATTACTTCAGAAAGTAATCCTGGGAAATAAAATAGAGACTTTGCCTTTAAGTGGTTTTAAAGACCCCGGATGCCCTGCAATTTTCGAAGCATGCGCAAGCTTTAACGCTGATGACCGCAACGCGTCCGGAATAACTAATTGAAATACTGCCCTATCATTCTGGCTATTAACATAATACAGGACGCCCTGTTTCATTTCAAAATCATGAATAGGTAAATTCTTTTTCTTTTTCGGATATTTCCTCCTTCTAAATACTCAATAATTTCTTTCCATCTAGGCTCGTTCATCTGGTACTCTCTCATTTTATCTGATGGAATGTTTCAATATTTTCATTAACTTGAACAGCCGCTATGTTTCGACTTAGCGTATCTGGAACAACATGTGCTGGACCAGGCTTGTACAAAATCTGGAATGAGTGGGCAGAAAGTTCGTGAGACCAGCGTGACATTCGTGGGCATTTTGTTCGCTTCTTAAATATGTGTGTTAACGCTCTATGGTCTGTGTAAATTACGAAGTGCCGCTGAAATAGGTAAGGTTCGAAGTACCTAACTGATTCTACTACTGCCAGTGCCTCCCGATCCGTAGCTGAATAACGAACTTCAGGTCCTTTGACCTTTCTACTGAAATAGGCTACTGGATGGGGTAAATTATCCGCATCTCGCTGAATTAAGCACCCGCCAATAGCTATACCGCTGGCGTCAGTGTGCACCTCCCACTCTTTCTCAAAATCAGGAATAGCCAATACCGGTGTCGTGATTAGTTGGTCTTTCAGTTTGCGATAGGCCTCGTCATGTTCAGATTTCCACACAAACTTCGCATTCTTCTTTGTCAGATCAGTCAGGGGTGCTGAAATGCCAGCAAAACCTTCAATATGACGACGAAAATATCCGGCCGCCCCCAAAAACCTACGCACGTCCTTTGCTGTCCTTGGAGTAGGCATGTCAGCAATGGCGCGGCAAGAATCTGGGTCAGGTCGGATACCGTCTGGGCACACCTGGAACCCCAGAAATTTGAATTTCTGAGCCGCCAGGGTGCTTTTCTGAACGTTCAGCTTGAACCCTGCCTGATCTAACAACGTCAAAGTCTCAGTCAAGTCCCGTAGGTGTTCCTCAAACGTCCTGGAATATATCACAACATCATCCAGGTACGCTAAAGAATGCCTACCCAGTACCGGACTGAGGATGTAGTTTATGGCCCTTTGAAATGACGAAGGCGCTGTCTTTAAACCAAACGGCATCCTACGGAAATGATAAGTGTGCCTACCATCCGAGAACGCTGTTTTTTCCCTATCCTGTTCCGCCACCGGAATCGCCCAATACGCCGATTTCGCGTCAAGAGTTGAGAAATACTTAGCAGCACCAAATTGATCTATTATCTCCTGTATTCGGGGCAACGGATACACATCACCCTTAGTTATTTCGTTCACCTTCCGGTAGTCAACACAGAAACGATAACTACCGTCCGGTTTCCGAACTAGCACAACAGGGGAGAGCCACGGTGACGTACTAGGCTCTATCACGCCCTGCCTCAACATTTTCTGGCACTCTTCCCTGATAACGTTCTTTGCCTGTTCCGGCAACCTCCACTGTCTCGTGTACACAGGCAAATGATCACCAGTTGGAATGGTGTGCTCAATCTTATCAAGGAGACCAATCTGGTCATCCTCTGTCGCAAATAATTTCGGGAATTTTCGCAAAACTCCTCTCAGTGCCTTCCTATCTGCCTGTGTAACATGTTGCAAATCAAGTGCTGAAATTAATTTTTCTACTTCGACATTCTGTGCAACATTTCTCGTCTCGCACTGCACTTTGGATGGTGTTTTAGTATCTAGCATGTTTAATGCACTACATTGTGCAGTGACGGTTGGCGTCTCAGCTGACTCATGGCGAAAGATTTCTGTGTCCTCCACCATGGTTCCCTGAGATACCCTATCACCTGCCCTGAAGCGAAAAGTCTTATGTGAAAGATTGACAACTGGAATGAGTGCACCTTTATCGAGCACTACAATTAAGTGATGAGGAATCAATAACCTATCACATCTCCCAGCCACCTGAAGGGTGGTACCTGGTTGTATGTGACGTCCCACGGCTACTTTAATAAATTTAACAGAATGTGGTGGGCAACTCTGTTTAGTCAATGCATGCAATGCGCATGACCTCTTAACTGTGTCTGAAAGAGACTTAAAAATTAATTTTGGATAGTGCGCATTATATTTCTGCTTCCTCTTAATTGAAGTTACAACTGGGGGATGGTCGATCATCTCCACTGGGTAGGAAGTCTGTCCCAACTGCAACCTGCAGTTCCTAGCCCCTTTTTGAGCAGACAAGGAATAATCAAATCGCGACAGAAAATCAGTTCCCATTAAGATGTGACCAGGAAAATCAAGGTTCTCTACGATCGTACATGTGTGAGGCTGCAATCCCCCATCAATTTCAAAATTAACTGTACCTTGACCTACGATCTCAATCTTTTCCCCATTGACCGCTGTTAATGTCTTTGCGCAACGTGTAAGACGTGCATACTTAAAATTGCTGAAGGGGGCATTAGAATCCCGTTTGGCTCCAAAAATGCAAAAATGAAAACTCGTTCGATTATAATCAAACTTTTTTGACAAGTTCTATATGAAAAGTGTTTCATCTGGTCCAAGTTTCAGCATCGTAGCATAAATAGGAAGGGAGAAAAAAAATATTGAAGTAGTTGTGAAAATTATGCCAAAATGGTCAAAATCGATTATGAATCAAAAGTGTCAACTGAAATCATAGCTATGACTCTTTGCTATCACAATAGCATATATTAAACAAATATTATAATTAGTTTAATTGGAAAAAATTTAAGAGAAAAAAAAAGGATTTTTTTTTTTTCAAATTTTTTTTTTTTCATTTTTTTTGGGTCGATTTGCATCAAACTTACAGACCTTACTGTATGTAAGCCTATCTGTAAGGATGCCAATTTTGGAGAAAATTGGTTGATGTCAACCTCAGCCACAGATTTTAGAACCTTAGACTTTATTAATTTCTGTTTTTTTTTCAATTGACACAAACGTTTACAAAACCTTTTAATTTTTTATTCAATTTACATGAAACTTACACAGTATATAATGTATGGCATCTCTCTACATGTGCAAGTATTCATGTTTCTCTAAGTTCATTTATTGATTTTATAATAGCAATAAACATGCCATATTTGCATAATTTTGGGGGGAACTTTGAACATTTGTATTAGGAAAACTAAAGATGTTTTGGAAATTCTTTTACTTCCAATCCTTTATTATATGCCAATGTGTCAGAAAAGGGTCACAGAATAATCATATCTGAAACGTGTGTGAAGAAGTGTCGAATTGAAAATGTGAAAAAAACGTTGAAAAAAAAAAAAAAACTCTCTTTCTATTTACGCTGAAGTACTGAAACATGGGACAATTGCAGCCCTTTTCATATACAACTAGTCAAAAAATATTGGTTGACATTGAACAACTTTTCTGCACCCATTCTAACGCCCCCTGAAGGCTGACTTTTTAATAACAGTTGCCTGGCTCCCTGTATCAACAAAAGCCGTCAATCTTACACCTTCCACTTTCACTTCAAAAGTAGGCCTACCATCACTAGGAGCCTGCTTTCATGCTTTCGTACTAATGAGTTTACAATCTCTCTGTATATGTCCGTGCTTCCCGCAGGAGTAACACCTCCGCGGATCTCTGTTGGTACCCCGCGCAGGGTGGCTCGAACTTGCAGCTGAGGGCTGCTTCCCGCCTGGCGAACCCGTGCTCCAGCTTCTCAGCTTGTCTCGCCCGCCTTTACTCAACGCCTCTACGTATGGGGACGGCTGAGCGCCCGATGTCCCTGTGCGCGTCTGCCTGTCCAAGGCTGTGGCGGCCTGTTGGACTAGGTCTTTATAACTCACGAACGCTCCCTCTGCAAATAAAAACGGTCCCATAGCAGAAGGTAACGTTTTGCAGAACAATTGTTTGGCTAATCGTTCTGCCTGACTGGAATCTAACCCCAGTTCCGTAGTAAGGTCGTCAACCCTGCCCTTTAATAGTGTCCCAAAATCTTTGACGGTGCTGCGGTCATCCCTCTTAAGTGACTGCAGATAAAAATGCGCCTCATCTTCTGACACCTTTTCCTTAAATCTGTCCCTAATCGCTTGGACAAACTGTGGCCAAGTCGTCAGGTGCTGAAACTCTGACAATCTCGCCAGTGGACCGGCTACGTCCACGCAAGACCCCATAGCGAGAGTAATTTTCAAACTGTCCTCTGGGACAGCCTCCAGCATCGAACTAATCTGACAGAGCCAGTCTTCCACTCGGCGGTTGCGTTCCACCTTAATAAGCGGCAACTCCGTACCTCTGAGTGTCGGTAGAGTCAACCTGGGAATCAGACTCATAATTCCCGGTTTGTATGACGCGGGGCTACTGGAAGTGGGTGGGCCCTGGGGTTGGGAACTGGGTTGAGGGTGGGGTTGGGGTTGAGGAATGGTGTGGGTAGCCTCGGGTTGGGGTGTGGATTGAGGGTGGGGATGGGGTTGAGGAATGGTGTGGGTAGCCTCGGGTTGGGGTGTGGATTGAGGGTGGGGATGGGGTTGAGGAATGGTGTGGGTAGCTTCGGGTTGGGGTGTGGCTGGAGGTTGGGGTTGAGGTACTGTGTGGGTGGTACTGTGTGGGTGGGATGGGGTTGGAATGGAAAAGGGTGGCCTGAGGTAGGAATGGGTATGGGGTAGCCTGGGGTTGGGGAAGGGTTGGTATAGGAAATGGAGGTTGGGGTGGGTATAGGAGGTGAGGATGGGGTGGGTATAGGGGATAGGGTTGAGGTTGTTGTGATGGGTGAAGTGTACCAGGGTATTGTGGTATTGCTCTGTGACGGTGTTCCTGCTGTTGGTGTGGCGTCGATGTTATGTGTGGGGAACCCAAGACGGCTCCCCCCACTCTTGGGACGAATCCTCCCTAGACTCCCCACTCCATATCAAATGATTGTATCTGCACTTGCCCGGAAAGATACGCCCGGCTGCCCAGTCCTTTGCAGAAACCCGCGACCCCGTCGCTCAGTCCCACTGACTCCACCTGTGACGTCAGCTGAGCTACCCGAGCGGTCCCCAGTGGTGTCGGAAGAGGTGCGATCCTCTACACTTCCACTCCCACTGGTCGCCACTGACTGGTCACTGTCTGGGTTAAGCATGTCCTGTGATGCTGGTGTGCCATGTTTCTTGTAGCTACCCTTCGATACAACCTCTACCCGGACTTCACTACAACGTGAACTTACACAAATAAAAACACAACTCTTTTCTAAGAAAAAAAACTAACCAAAATTCCCAAAGTAGGAAATACAACGATTAATCGAGAGAATCGCTGAAGTGAATCCGATGAATGAGCGTCTGCCCCGCACTCGTGTGCTTGACCTTGACGTAACCCGCAGTTCTATTACTGAAACCTAAGTCCTTTACGTTAAAAAAAATTAAAGAATCTAATTCATATAACAAATTTAAAAATTATAAAATAAATTAACGCGCAGCACTCGTGATAGATTAATAAAGAATATTTACCGTACTTCAATACTAACGCACTTGAAGTGAGCAGCGTGGCACTGATGACTGATGGAGCGGGGCCAGCTGCGCTGAAAACTAAGTCCCGCGCTTTTTCGCTTAAACGCTGAAAAATCAAAATTTTGTTCTGAAGGAAAATAACTAGTTTTACGTTATTGAACAGCTCTAGCGATTAATATAGACTCCCAGGACACATATGTGCTTGCCAAAATTTGAATTTTCACCAAAAACTTGCGTTTTTTTACTTAGTGCTGGACTCTGCCAAATTTTTGCACCCGGAAAAAAATTATATCACCCAAAATATGGTAAAACTCCCTTAATTCGTCAAAAATGGGTTTCTTGTTCTCAGATATAAATACGCTATCATTTAATACCGACCCTGTATACAAAACAACACTGACACATCGGGCGGTTTCAACACTCATCAATTCGAATTTTCATCAAAATCTGAGGTTTTCACCTCAAGTGGACTCTAATAAAATCACAACACGATTTTCTCGAAAAATAACTAAATTCGGCAAAAATGTAATTATCACTGTTTAATGCTTAAGAACAGAATTACGTCCCTTGCGCGCACTAGAGAGTAATGCTGGCCCCAGAATAGATTAAAAAGATAGAGGCTCATGGTATTGGGGGTGCTATATTAAGCTGGATTAGGGCATGGCTATATCAAAGGAAACAGAGAGTTAGTATAAATGGAGTCAAGTCAGAGTGGGAAAATGTTGTAAGTGGAGTGCCTCAAGGCTCTGTCTTGGGACCTCTGTTGTTTATAATATATATAATGATTTAGATTCAGGTTTGAGTAGCAACATTTGCAAATTTGCCGATGATACGAAAATCGGTAGGGAAATTAATTCGGAGGAGGACTCACTATCACTTCAAGTTGATCTAGATAGGGTTTTGAAATGGTCAAAGGACTGGCAGATGCAGTTTAATGCTGACAAATGTAAAGTTCTGATGCTAGGTAATGATGATAGAGTTACAAGATACGAGCTAGATGGTGTTGAGATTGCGAAGTCGGATTGCGAAAGGGATCTGGGAGTTATAATTAGTAAGAATTTAAAACAAAAGGATCAATGCATAAATGTTCGTAATAAGGCAAATCGGACACTCGGATTTATTAATCGCAGCGTAAGTAACAAGACACCTGGTGTGGTTCTCAAGCTATATCTTGCTCTGGTTAGGCCCCATTTAGATTATGCAGTTCAGTTTTGGTCGCCATATTATAGAATGGATATAAATTCACTTGAACGTGTCCAGCGTAGGATGACTAAGTTAATTCCCCAAATTAGAAATCTTTCATATGAAGAAAGATTAACAAAGCTTAATTTGCATTCACTGGAAAGGCGAAGAGTTAGGGGTGACATGATAGAGGTTTACAAGTGGATGAATGGACATAACAAAGGGGATATTAATAGGGTATTGAAAGTATCAACACAGGACAGAACGCGAAACAATGGGTATAAATTGGATAAGTTTAGATTTAGGAAAGACTTGGGTAAATACTGGTTCAGTAACAGGGTTGTTGATTTGTGGAACCAATTGCCGCGTAACATTGTGGAGGTGGGGTCCCTCGATTGTTTTAAGCATGGGTTGGACATATATATGAGTGGGATTGGGTGGTTATAAATAGGAGCTGCCTCGTATGGGCCAATAGGCCTTCTGCAGTTACCTTTGTTCTTATGTTCTTATGTTCTTAATATACACGAAACATGAGAATTCGAATTTTCGCCAAAATGTACGGATCTAGCCCAAGCTGGACTTAGAAAATTTTTCGACCTACGTTTCCACAAAAAAAATTCTAAGTCTAAAAACGTAATTCTACCGTCTTACTGGTAAAACGAGAAACAATATCACTCGCAATTAACGACTGGGGAATCCTAATGATGCCCAGATCATATACGTTACCCACTAATACAAATTAATTACAGTTAACGACTTTCCAACGTTGACTTAGCCGAAAACTTATCCCAAAATACTTAGAAATATTTCCACGAGTTCTATCAGACACTTAAACGAAAATTACTATCCCTTAACAAACTCCTTCACTTAACTATCGTGACCGATCTATAGCCCTAAGTTCAGAGGATTAACTACGCTCTAGAACCAACGCCTCTGACTTAGACTGATATAATAAGGAATAGCAAGACTTACTGTACGCACTTAGTCTAACATACACGAAAATACTGAACACTTAAAAAAAATTGAACCGGGGATTGAATTTAGGGGAAAAATTGTTAATCTCTAGAAAACGCAATTAAACGGGATTACTTTATAAACTTAATTATACTTAATTTAAAGATACACTCGACTTAATACTATAATTGCTCCTACCGGCTCGCCGTCCCGCGCCTAGCCTAGGGGTCTCGACCGTCTAGATTCTAACAGAGCGACACGCAGCTTTCAGCAACAATTAGACTAGAGGCGACTCAACCTCCACTAAGTGTGCGACCACTTAGTCGTTGAATCGTTGCTAGGTAGTTTACTAGTCCGTCCCTCGGAGGCCGCAACGCCCTTCACGGATTTACGTTTTTCCTTAGCGATTTGGGTCGTCTAACAACGCCCTCGGACTATCTCCTGGCGTCCCACAGATAAATCCGCCCAGACAGCCCACAAGGAACTGCTGTTGAGAGTATGATGGCTCCCAACACCTCTGAATCTATTGCAATGGGTCGAGTATGGTACCCAGTCCAATAAACTCGGAGCGGTCTCCTTAACCAATAAAACTGAACAGAAATTACTTACTAACTAATCCTTAATAGTATCAGCCCGCATGAACGCAAGATTCGCCAATCCCCACTCAAACGCACTGTCGTGAGGCGCACTGCTAATCCTGGCCCGCGGCTGTCCTCCCTAGCCTCCACGCACGTGTCCGAATGGCGAGACGCGTGAGCCTTTCAACAATTTCAAACAAAATTGTTGAAACCACCGCTGTGCACCATTGTAACACGGGACGGGGTCTCACTTCCTTCTACCCTCTTTTTCTCCCTTAGTACCCGTATTCTTTACTTTAGTTCCTTTAGTTCTTAACCAAGGGACCCCAAGACTTTTACTCGAGCCGACTCCACGCCACGTGGTCTCAAGACGATTTACCGACTTGAGATTCTACAACCCGTATGACGTGAAAATAGACTTCTAGCAAAGTTCTAGGATCTCCTTTCCGCCACCACCACCAGACCAGTAACCAAATGAGCAATGATCGAGGTCTGGATCGACCACGCTAAACAATCAACCTTGGGGCTTGATCCCCACTAGTAAACCAAAACTCTTGGATCTTATGTGTGGAGTTAACTAAAATCAACAGGGATGATAATCCTGATTGGATGTGAATGATATACTCAGATTCGAGGAGCATAGGCGTCCACCTCAACTCGACCACGTGGGGACCACGTGACAAGGACCATTAATACAAAAGAAAATGGAAATAATAAAATACACATTAAGCTAATTAATTTAATCAAAAATTAAGCAAAATCTAAATAATTGTACACTCCCTACTTGAACACGCCCTAACTGAATATGCCCTGACTATAAATTTAACGGCAATGAGTGGACTATTCCTACAATTACTCACAAAGCAACTCTACCTTCTCTGTTGACCCGCTTGGGTAGAGTGCTGGTCTTATGGGAGGTGAGATGGTGACCTCCCCCAGTTGATCCGGCTCCCACACTGATCGTCCTCTCTGCTCCTCTACCCAGAGGCCTAGATCTGTATTCTTCCGCTAGTATCTAAGTTACTTTGCCAGGCTTAAGTTATAACAAAGAACCTCTGTTGTACTGAATGTTCCAGATTGATTGAATATTGTACTGAAGTTTAAATTACACAAACATCTTAAGGAAGAGCTATTCCCAATTACAACACTCTTGTGTCAACTACATTTACAAAACCCTGTTCTTAAATGCAAACCATTACTTAAATGCTCTGAAACTCTCTCTGGACAGATGTAATAGGGCTCATTATCACCACACCAGAAATAAATATATCTTTGATATCCCCAGGGTCAAACTTAATCTGTGTAAACACACTATGCAAATTAAGGGACCTAATCTATGGAACTCACTTCCTAGTGAATTGAAAAACTGAAACTTTTGCCTTATTTAAAAGTAAAACCAAAAAGTACTTAATTTCATCTTCTTAGTTTCCTACACTGAGCTTTAAATTTGCTCTGTACCTAGTGTTATCCAATCTCCTAATTCTTATGTATTTAACCCAAACAACCTTATCATTGTGTTCATTGTTGTCTTCTTTTATGTGCTAGCCATATGCTGTATTGTGCCTACCAATTTTTGTCAACTACCATTCAAGCTGTCATTGCAATCAATCTTAGCTACCTAAGTGCTATAATATACTGTACCTACAATTTTCTCTCATCTTTTTTTCTTGCCATGTATATATAGTCTACCTCTTAGGAGGTAGAACAGCTTGTTGACAGAGCACAAGTGCATGGGGGAATCGTGTAAAACCCCAGTTTGTGTCTCAGAGAGACTGTGGGATCTGTGTGTGAGCAGTAGCAAACCCGGTTGCAGTTCCTATTACAGTACCATGTCGTGGCGCAGCCGATTAATGCGCATCCGGGATCATCCTGGACGTAGGTTCGAACCCTCATCACGGTTGTTGTGGATTTAATCAGTAGTATGTTGAGTTTTACAAAGTACAAATAGAGCTGTTTGTAAATAATTTTTTCATATATTTTTTGAAAGTATTGGTAGATTTGATATGGGTCTGTAATATTTTTTGTCAGCTGTCTTGTCTCCTTTATGAACTGGCATCACTCTTGCTTTCTTAAGGATATCAGGAAAAGTATGACGCTCTAGAAATTTGATGAATAGCAGAGCTATGGGTAGTGCAAGAGCAGGGGCAGCACTTTTATATATATCATAGATTGTATTTAAAAAATGTTCCCGGCTTTAGTGTTAAGTGATTGAATTATGGATATAATGTCTTTCGTGCTGACTGCAAAAGGAGTAGAGAGTTAGGACAGCTGCCTGTGAGATTTGTAGTAACATGTGTCTGGGTCTCTGGGATTTTTCTGGCAAGGTTTGTACCAATTGATGAAAAGAAGCTATTGAATTCAGTTGCAATGTCTGTCTGTCTGCAGGTGTGTAACCATCATTGGAGAGTTTTATGTGCTTGTTATGTGACTATTGTTTACACTCTAGGAGGTTAGAGATGATTTTCCATGTACCTTTCACATTTCACTACACATGGAAATCACAATAGCGTGATGCATCAATTGAACAAATCCACAAGGGCCGTGATGAGGCCCTTATCCATGTCGTAGCTCAGTTGACTAAGGCAGTGTCTGGGATGCTCTCAGAAGTAGGTTCGATCCTCGTCACGGCCCTTGTGGATTTTTTCATTTCCATATTTCCTTTTGCTTCTTTAAATCTATTCTCATAAAAGGAAGCTTTGGCTCTTCATATTATATTGGTGAGCATTGATGAGTATCTCTTAACTTCTTTTGTAATTAGGGCAATTCTATGTTTTGTTTCATATTCGTGTTTCTTGTTAATTGCTTTAAATACTGTATGCCACTTGTGAACCAGGGGTTGTTTAATCTTTTGGCAGTTTATATCCATTATGAATTTATATCCTGTGTATTGTTGAGTTCAGATTCCCAGTTTATATTGTGAGGTGCATTTATGAGATTCCCTATTGCTGGTTTATTAATTATTGGGAATGCTAAATTAATGCAGGTTATGGCTGGTTTCCTAATTATTGTGAATGCTAAATTAATTAAATTACTGTAATTTAATTAAAATTTGTATGCCTCCCAGCCAGTTTAAAAGAGAGACTGTAATTACAAAATAAATACATAAATAAGTTTTATTTAGGTAAAAGTACATACAAAATTCAAAATCAAATTTTTTTTCAGAAAAAGTCCATACATAGATGATGAGTTACAAACATAATGTTGGATTTATACATAGAGCTAGTACATACAGTACCTAAAGCCACTAATACACATAGCATTTTGGGCAAACATACAAGATGAGTTGCAAACAGAATTATGGATTTCTAGTTTATCTACAGGTAGTACATACTATGCCTAAAGCCACTAATACGCACAGCGTTTCAGGCAAGATGAAGGAAAAACACTTAGCTAAAACCTTGAAACTAATTGAGATCAAAAGCGTGAATTGAAAAATGAAGATCAAGAATGACAAAAATGTATAATGGATGGAACAGCAGAAATTGAAACAGAACAGCAGAAGTAATTTTAACTAAATAAACAGAAGACCACAATTTTCTTCAAGTTTATATATGTCAGATATCAACAGTTAAACTAGTTGGTCAATAATCAATATTGTTAATAAAAAGCAAAACAAAGGTTGACATTTAGGGGTATGGTAGGTTACATGGAGTTTATTAGGTAGCACTTGGTTTTTCTCTTAAGCTGGTTGAGAGGGGTACAGCCTTTGAAATGACTGGGAAGATCATTCCACATTCTGGATCTCTTGATTTGCAGAGAATTTCTAGTTTGGTTCAGTTGCACTCTTGGAGTATCAAATAGGTACTTATTCACCTAGTTGTTCTTGCGGGGGTTGAGCTCTGCTCTTTCGGCTCGCCTCTCAACTGTCAATCAATCAACTGTAACTAACTACTAAATTATTTCCCTCCCCCCCCACCTCACACAAACACTCCCAGGAAGCAACTCTGTAACAGCTTTCTAACTCCAAGGTACCTAATTTACTGCTAGGTAACAGGGGCATCAGAGTGAAAGAAACTTTCTCCATTTGTTTCTGCCTGGTCCGAGAATCAAACCCGGGCCACAGAATTATGAGTCCTGCGCGCTGTCCACTCGGCTACCAGACCCCCCTGGATCTTGAAACCACACAAGAAACAAGATTTGTTTCTGATGTGGTGCCTATGGGTTCTGTTACAACCTTCTGGGAAGCGTTTAAGGTCAGGATTGGCATTACAGTTCAGGGTTTTAAATATAAAGAGTACAGTTGAGAGGATGTGCAGTGACTTATTATCTTACATATTCAAAGATTTAAGTAAGCGGGTCGAGTGCAGTCTGGGGGCCAGGGTTTGTTATTATTCCAATAGTGTTGAGTAATTAGCAGACGTAGATGATTTTGGGTAGTAGAACCCCCAAGCACAGATACCATAATTGAGATAAGGATGAGAGAGTAATAAAGCATCACCAGGGCAAGGTGAGGTACATAGTATCTAATTTTAGATAGAATGCAAACTGTTTTAGAAACTTTTTTAGCTATATTTTAAATGTCCCTGAAAATTGAGCTTGTTATCAATGAGAACACCAAGGATCGAATTTAATTACCATCTACTGTGTTACTAATTTGGATATTGTTAATTCTTAGATTAATTTGATCTGAGGATTTATTACCAAACAAATTATAAAAGGTTTTGACAACGTTAAAGATTCGTTTGCTAGCAGTTAGCCAAAGATGAACTTTATTTAGTTCAATATTCACTGAATCATTCAAAATAAGAGGGTTAGGACTGGAGAAAATGAAGTGTGTGTCATTAGCAAATAAAATTGGTTTGAGATGTTGAGAGGCATTTGGAACGTCATTAATGTAGATGAGAAAAAATGTGTATGTATATGAAAGATAATGTAGACTAAGAAATATTTACTTAATATTTACAATATGAAAGGGAGTACCACCTCTGGCTGGAAGAAGGGGGACCCATAGCCTCGGAGGAAATCACACATAACGCATTGAAGGGAATGTAGGTCCCCTCCAATACAGTTTGTGTGCTTTTCTCTTAATTTGGTTTTACTTAATTTTACTCTTTTCTCTGGTTTTACTTAATATTATATAATTAATATCATATAATCAATACCATGTAACTAATTTCACTCACATTTTTCCTAATCATAGATTTATGTTACTCTAATCATAATATACTCTATACTCTAATAGTTACTCTAATATATTTTTATTTATTACAATTTATGTCCTTTCTTCATCATGTGTCATCTAATTCTTGCATTTCTTTGATAAATTATTGCAAGTTTTGCGGGAAACGCTTTACGTAATAATGGCTTCATGAGTTTTTGTAACTCCTGTCCCCACAATTGTATATTACTCATATGTTCTTGTACACACATTCTTTTGAATACAAATTTAAATATTTAAAGTTTTTAATTTATTGATGTCCTGAAAATGATGTTATAACCCCTTCTTCCTACTCATGGCATCCTTGAAAACAAAATTTCCCCGCTTCTGTTCCTCCTGCTATTTCTACTGCTACTTATCATGCTGATCCAGCTACTGCTGTTCCTCCTCCTATTTCTACTGGTACTTATCATGCTGATCCAGCTACTGCTGTTCCTCCTGCTATTTCTACTGGTACTTATCATGCTGATCCAGCTACTGCTGTTCCTCTTGCTATTTCTACTGGTACTTATCATGCTGATCCAGCTACTGCTGTTCCTCCTGCTATTTCTACTGCTACTTATCATGCTGATCCAGCTACTGCTGTTCCTCCTGCTATTTCTACTGGTACTTATCATGCTGATCCAGCTACTGCTGTTCCTCCTGCTATTTCTACTGTACTTATCATGCTGATCCAGCTACTGCTGTTCCTCCTGCTATTTCTACTGGTACTTATCATGCTGATCCAGCTACTGCTGTTCCTCCTGCTATTCTACTGGTACTTATCATGCTAATCCAGCTACTGCTGTTCCTCTTGCTATTTCTACTGGTACTTATCATGCTGATCCAGCTACTGCTGTTCCTCTTGCTATTTCTACTGCTACTTATCATGCTGATCCAGCTACTGCTGTTCCTCTTGCTATTTCTACTGGTACTTATCATGCTGATCCAGCTACTGCTGTTCCTCCTGCTATTTCTACTGGTACTTATCATGCTGATCCAGCTACTGCTGTTCCTCCTGCTATTTCTACTGTACTTATCATGCTAATCCAGCTACTGCTGTTCCTCCTCCTATTTCTACTGGTACTATCATGCTGATCCAGCTACTGCTACTTCTCTTGCTAATCCAGCTACTGCTGTTCCTCCTATTCTACTGGTACTTATCATGCTGATCCAGCTACTGCTACTTCTCATGCTAATCCAGGAGAGAGAGAGAGAGAAAGAGATGAAGACCGAACAGGAAATAATAATAGACAAGAGTCAGGGAGAGAATGTTAGACACAGAGACGGATAGATAAGGATATGCAAGTCAGTTGAGAATGACAGAGATAGAGCAAGGAAAGAGACAGAGAGATAGGCTGACACAGAGAAATGCAGAAACGAGGAGAGGCAGAGACAGAGGACAGGGACAGAAGCAGAGGGACAGGGACAAACGGACGAAGGCCAGAGGAGGGACGGGGAAACAGAGGGGGGGGGCATGTGGGACAGGGAGGGGGACAGGGACAGAGAGGGGACAGGGACAGAGACGAGAAGGGACAGGGTCAGAGAGGGGGGACCAGGGGGACAGACGGAGGAGAGGGGGGCAGGAGACCAAGAGAGGGGACAGAGGAGAGACAGGGGACAGAAAGAGTGGGCAGGGGGACAGAGAGAGGGACTGGACAGACAGAGAAGGACAGGGACAGAGGGACAGGAACAGAGGGACAGTGGGACAGAGAGGGGACAGGGGCAGAGATAGGGACAGGGGAACAGAGACAGGGACAAGGGGACAGAGATGGATAGGGGACTGGAAGGAAAAGGGAAGGGGGACAGCATGAAGGACAGCGGACAGAAAGAGTAGGCAGGGGGACAGAGAGGTACAGGGGACAGAGAGAAGGACAGGGGGACAGAGATGGACAGGGGGACATAAAGGGACAGGGGGACAGAGAGATGGAAAGGGGGTACAGAGAGGGAAAGGAGGACAGAGAGGAACAGGGGGAACAGAGAGAGACAGGGGGACAGAGAGACGGACAATGGATAGAAAGGGACAGGGGGACAAATAGAGATGGAAAGGGGGGACAGGGGGACAGAGAGGGAGACAGGGGGACAGGGGAATGGATCGGGGACAGAGGAAGAAAAAATGTGGGCAGGGGGAAAAAGTGAGGGACAGGGGGA
>WNGS01006385.1:25000-40920 GCA_020271785.1 Procambarus virginalis | reverse complement strand
ATAATATATAATATATATATATATATATATAACCATGAATTCCTGAGTCTGGTGAATGAATTCCTAAATGCGTCTGGTGTTGACAACGGCTTTAACAGGCCGAAACGTTCACTTTCTTTTATATTTCTCTGTGGATTTTCCGCATATAATATATATATTATATCTATATATATATATATATATAATATTATATATATATATATATATATATATATATAATATATGGTGTATACTGGCAGCAGGATTTTCCTTTTACACATGTCTCATTGAATATGACCGCATATTCTGTATTTTACTATTTCTGATTTAGGGCTTCTATCCCTCTAACTATTTTCTTAGCATCAGGGCTTAGCTGAAATAGGAGTTCTCCAAAACTCATTTCGTAATTTCTGGGTGAAGAAAAGACGTGGATTACTATAGAATGTATTAATTACACTTATTTAAACAATTTGGACACGTTTCGAACCTCCATGGTTCATTCTCAAGTGAGGAAATGTTACAATGTGGTCTGATTATATACCCGCACTGGGTCAGGTGATAAAACATAAAGGTGAAAACATAGGGAACATAGGGGATAAATGGGGTGAAACATATGAACATAAGAATAGAGGTAACCGCAGAAGGCCTATTGGCCCATACGAGGCAGCTGGCATCTACATACAAAGATTAATCCAGTGTAATTGGCCTGTTATGTTGAACATTGTCTTCTGTGTTGCATCGTTATGTTCTGGTCTTGTCCTTACTCTCATTGTGGGAAGAGTAAATAGTTCCGTGATTTGGGTGTTCATGGTAGGTTGGTTCTGTCTTATGTGAATTGCTTCAAGAATTTGTAATCTTCTTGCATCTTGGGTCCTGTCTATTATGCATGTATTCTTGTTCAACATTTCTCTTGTTAGGGTGATGTCATGGGCTTGTCTCATGTGATTCCTAGGGCACCGGATTGAAGATGGCATGTCAAACGCCTCGTCGTCAGCTTGGTCGACGTCATACCTATGTACTTAGATTGAAGGTTACATCCTTTCGTGGGGGGCAAGTGTACATGTATACAACTACAACGCTTGACTGCTGTAGAGGGTTCTCTGTCGGCTTCGGCTGTTTTTGATAAGGAGTTCGGAAGTCTTCTTGGTTTTATAGAATATTGTCAGGTTTTATGTTTTGGTTAGGAGTAGTGCTTTTTACTTCTTTACGGATTATTTCTTTCATTATTCTTTCCTCTTTTAAATGTTCACTGTGCATGGTTGATTTGTAATATAATTTTATTGGAGGTATTGTGGTTTCTGTTCTAGGTTCTGGATTATACCGTCGGTCCAAGTGTCTTCTTATAGCAGCGTTTATTCCGCGTCGCTATATCCATTGTTCACCAATACCTGAGTTACTCTTTCAAACTCTCTCTACTCACGTTGCTCCATTCAGAGCAGTGGGTAAGCGCTCGACGACTACAAGCATTGAGAACACTGGCTTGTATCTTTGGGGGCACTCACTTCTACCGTTCAGGCATAATCTATGTTGGTGGGCTTTGGTATATACGTTGTGCTTAAAGAGGTTCCTGTTTTTGTTATTAGTACATCCAAGAATGTACATCAAGAAATTATATATATATATATATATATTTCTAGTCTGACACGACGCTAGAACGCGTGTCGTAATAACTTATTACATTTTCAATGACTTTAGGTTACACACACATAACTAACACTAACAGAGTTGATTGATGATGAAGATTAAGCCACCCAAAAGGTGGCACGGCATGAATGAGACCGTAAGTGTGGCCCTTTTGAGCCCTACCAGTATCAAGAGCTGATCCTGGCGATCTGTGGAGGTGCGACTGCACCCTGCGTGACGGGAGATGTCTCCCGTGGTCTTCTATTCGAGGAAAAACAGAGTTTTAACAGCTTTCATTTATACCTGCATTCGATGAGGTGATATGTTTACAATAGTTTTGGATGAGGTGAAAACTTTCAACACAAGCCAGAACACGAACAATTGGTATAAGCTAAAGGTGAAGAAATGGAAGTAACTGCAAAGGGCCTATGGCCCATATTCTTGATGCTTCTATATTGGAGCGGAGTCTTGAAGTGGGTAGGAATATAATTGTGCATTAATTGGCTGTTGATTGCTGGTGCTATGACTTCTTAATTTGTAGTGCCTCGCAAATATCAAACATCCTGCTATCGCTGTATCTATCGATGATTTCTGTGTTTTTTGTTAAAGCTTCTCTGGTGATGGTCTGGTTGGGGAAGAGATTATATGTTCCTTGATAGAGCCCTGTTGTTTATTGCATAGTTAATTGCCTGGAAAGAGATGTTGTTGTCTTGCCTATATACTGAGTTCTTTAAGGCTTACAGTCCCCAAGTGGGCATTTGAAGGCATAGACGACAGTGGTCTCTTTCAAGCGTTCTGCTTTGTGTTCGGAGAGTTTCTCATGAGTAGGTTGGCAGTTTCTTGGTTTTAAAGTAAATCGTCAATTGTATCGTCTATGATTTTTGTCTGTAGGGGTAACGATTTTAATAACATATCTTTCAGGACCCTTTAATCCGTTTTATGAGCTGTGGAAAAGAAGTTCTGTAAATAGTCTACTAGGGGTACAGGTGTTGTGTTAGTTGTACTCTTCAGAGGTTGCGTGGCCTTTCACCTTCCTTCTTATGAGTCTTAAACGAAACCATTGGAGAAGCCTGTTGTTGACTAGGACTTGCCTTATCCTACAGGGTTCTTCATTGACTTGCTTCCATCCTGAGCTGTGGTTGAGAGCACGATCGACATAAGCGTTAACAACACTCCTCTTGTACCTGTCTGGGCAGTCACTGTTGGCATTGAGGCACATTCCTATGTTTGTTCCTTTATGTAGACTGCAGTGTGGAAACCTTCGCTCCTTTCCATGACTGTACCATCAGAAAGGGTAGTTTCCATCCTTCTCCATCTCGTAAGTGAAACGCAACACAGAATTCTGCTCAAATGCCTCCTTCAGCTCTGGCAGATGTCTGACATCAGTACCTTTGTAAAAATGTCGTCAACATACCTGCAGTATATGGCCGGTTCATAGTATATGGCTGTTGTTACGAATGTAATAAGTTATTATGAAACGCGTTCTAGCGTCGCGTCAGACTAGAAATAAAAGGAATTTTGGAGAACTGATTTTTCAATTACATCGACAGTGAAAAGAAACATAAGAAATATAGAGAAATTCGTGTTAGAAATATTAATCTTACTATTTTTCTGTCATATTTATTATTATATGTCTACAGGAAAGACTGCTACCAATCTACTATATATATATATATAATATATATATATATATATATATATATTATATATATATATATATTATATATATATATATATATATATTATCGGAAAGTATCCGAAGTGAGAAACTGCATAGAACGCAAGCTGATATCCTAGATTTCGGCCGTGTTCAACCAGCCGTAGTACTACGTCAATCTGACCATCAGACGACATTTGTACGGACTATTAGTGATCTTCACGGCAGGTTCAGAATCCTGGCTAAAGTTTATATATATATATATATCATATATATATATATATATATATATATATTATATATATATAATATATATATATATATATATATATATATATATATATATATATATATATCTATATTATATAACTTTCTACTTTGAAAATGTCATTACACAAAAAAGTTACAATATTGATTACATGCACATGCAGGGTACAAGGCTGCTTGTCACAAGTTGAAAAACTCCTCAGCTCCTCAGATGGCGGGCAGGAACCCATTGGATGCAATAAGCATTTCCTCTCTGGATTGCCACACTGAGGCGCTGGAAAAGAAAACTGGCAGTTCTAGGGTCTCTAGTTGTTTCGATTAGCTTCTACCCCAACTCCTTCAAAAAGCTAGCAGCATTCTTACCCCAGGCACCAAGTCGCTCTGAGGCAATGGGGACAAAATTGTAGTGGTGCTCAAGTTCTCTGTATTTACGTGACTTGGCGCTTCCCGGTGATTGGCAGCTGTGTAGCACTGAAGTCAACGTAGCACTGAAGTCAACATAGGTATTGGCTAAAGTTGAGACGCAAGTGTAGTCCCACACCAACGGTCTACCATTCTTCCAGGGGGTTCACCGTGCTTCCATCTGGGCGACCGACAGGCTAATTAGAGTTGCGGGACATTAGGTAGCGGGCTCTCTCTCTGCTGAACCAGCGGCTGTGGTAAGGCTTCTCTTAATAATGTCATTGACCTCGCGTGTCTTGCATGCCATCCTCCTGTCCTTTGGCAGAGACGACCATGCCGTCCGTACCTGTCGGCCCTCTGCCTCGCCGCAAATACACCTGTATTCGGTGTGGATTGGGGCAGCGAGACGGAGAGCCACAGCAATTCGGAGGGCCTGCGGTGTGAGACGGATGCCGGTTGCGGACATTGGGATTGCTAATAGGACATCGCCTGCATGGGGAGCTGCTACAGCTCTAAGTCGGGGCAGTGTCATGTGGTGTTGTCGCAGCTTCTAGCAAAGTCGCAGCTTCTTGGTCGGCAATGGGGCGATCCCAGCTGGATTGCTTATGGGCTTCAGAAGGCAGTGGTTGGGGGCTGGTCCGGCGAGAGAGACCCAGTTGGTTGTGCAGTCTGTGAAGATGGAATCATGTACCCCTGCCTGTTGAACTAGGTGCTCAGCTAGGATTCCTTTACCAAGTTGTCAGACCCCACTGAAGAGGACAGGAACGCTGGTACAGCAATTTGTGGTGCTGTGCGCACGCCAAGGCCCCCCGAGTCTGACAGAAGGGAGGCCTGTTTTCCACTGCAAGTTGCTGAGGGAAAGATTGAGGGCTTTTACTAGTGTTGACTTCAGCAAGCTGTCGTACTCTTCTAATTTAATATTGTTGAAAGATGGCGAACATCTTAGAAAGTAGGTCAGCCTGGGAGGGACAAGCATCTGGTGATGAGGTAATAGTGCATCATGTGCATCGATGTCTTCAATCCTCCCGTTCATTCTCTTCAGGTCAGTGATCTTCTTGCCAAGGACCTCATCAATGGCATTCCTTCCAAGAGGAGCACCTAGGAGTGTGCTGTCCTCAGGGTTGGTTGTATGAATGTCAGGGCAAAAACAACCTTTATTTGCTCTATTTTGTGCTGGTTGGTGGAGGTATTTCGCACTTGGAAGGGTTCAGGGTGAGGCCTAGACGTGCTCCTTGCTCCTGAATTATGCTTATGTCGTCCAAGAGTGCGTCTGGGGAGCCGATATATATCTATATATATATATATATATATATATATATATATAGATTATATATATATATATATATATATATATATATATATATACAAAGATGTATAAACGTAAGCATTGACAACACTCCTCGTGTAGCTGTCTGGGCAGGCACTGTTGGCATTGAGGCACTTTACTATGTTTGTTTCCATTCAGGCCAAAGCGCTCGCGAAGCGTCGGTGAGTATCTTACTACTTCGCTACGGAGAACTGCTCCACATTTACCACATTTATCTCGGTTATATCCTTCCCATTTAGCAACACTTGTTTTTCTTTGTTTTAACCATTGTTTTTTATTAATTCAACTATTCTTCCATATATTTTATGTTTCTGTAAATTCTTTGCTAGTCTTTTATGTGGTGCCTAAAAATGAAGAATACCATAAGAAGAATGATAACAAATAATGGAAGAATAGGTTCCTGAATACCTAATCCATGGAAGTATAATGTAGTGGCAGTTGCACTAAGCAGATTGCTTGTTACCAAATAGATTAATTTTTATTCCCTTGAAATATTATAATATGATGCAATCATGCCTATTAAGGATTTTTAATTTCAGATCATTAGGAAGGCAATTAATAAGCCATGCTAAATTAACGAAGTAATTGAATTATGTCAAGTATGGTTGGAATGATAATTTATCTTTGTCAGAGTATGCTGCAGTAAAGGCTGACCTAGTATTCACCAGGATGCACTCTTTTATAAGAAAAGGGTGGTGGTTCCTGTGGAAATTAGCTGCAAGATTTTGGAACAGCTGCGTGTAGGCTTACCATGCTCTGGGAAACCCCAGGCTCCAGTACTTTCCTGACCGTGCACCGGGAACCCCAGGCCTCAGTACTTTCTTGACCATGCTCTGGGAAACCCTGGTCAAGACTTCATATAGATTATGCTGAACCTAGGGATAATAACTATTATCGTGTGACTGAGTAAACACACACAAAATTCTTGGATGATCATGACTGTAATTGTATGACCTATAATAATAATAATAATTAATATAATATATAATAATAATAATAATAATATATATATATATAATATATATATATATATTTTATATATATATATATATATATATATATATATATATATATATATATATATATATATATATATATGCGAACAAGCCTGAATGGTCCCCAGGACTATATGCGAATGAAAACTCACACCCCAGAAGTGACTCGAACCCATACTCCCAGGAGCAACGCAACTGGTATGTACAAGACGCCTTAAGGCGTCTTGTACATACCTCTTATCAGCAGGCTCTTATCAGCAGGCTAAATACGAAAATAGCAGGCTAAATCTCTTATCAGAGATTTAGCCTGCTATTTTCGTATTTCATCACGTCCTCAACAATATACAAGATACGTTTTGTAGTGGCTAAACGTATATATCAAGACAGCCACACGCACCTCAACTCCCTCCTTCCCCCCACTCCAGCACCTGGTCGACGCGCCGAACCCTTCAACTGCCTAACTAGCGACTTGCGGCCATCCAGCTTTCTCATTGGCCGCCAACCAACACGCCACTCCGGTTCCTCGCCAATCACAAGTCATCGCCAGTTATTGTTGGAGTCCCTTGCGTTTCTGCCAGCCAGAATATCTTGTGCTCTCAGACTATGAACACCTAAGTGACTCACCTTGTGTGGTCAAATAGAGGTTTATAGATAGTGCATATATTCCAGCATTCATATTTTATTTACCTTTGTATGTCAATTCTCCTCCCCCATTAACGTAATCTATTTCCATGTTTATTTATTTTTCCACTTGACATTTTTTACCATTAAGACAAGATTTTGCATTTACTTCAATTTGTTTTTTTTTTGTTATTAAAATACATTGTTTATTATTGTGTTTTATGTTTCTTACCTTACCACAGATTACCAAACACGCAGTCATTCTTTTTTTTTCTCTTTTTTTTTTCTTTTCTTTTTTTAATATTTAATATGTGGCCCAGCATATTAAAGATCGTCACAACTCTCCCCCGAAGCCTGCTGTTTCGGGTGGGTCATGTTCACTGGAGGTAGAGTGGGAGGTGGAGCTGCCTCTACCTCATGCACTCTGGTTTATGGGCGTCAGGGATGATGTTATCAGGCCCCTTGATGTAGCAGATCTTTAAATTGAAGCCTTGAAGATATAAAACCCATCGCAGCAGACGTTGGTTATTAAATTGGGCTTGATGTAAGAATCTCAGAGGGTTGTGGTCCGAATAGATGGTAGTGGACCTAGCACCGTGCAGATATGGTGCAAAGTGTTGTAAGCTCAGGACGATGGACAGGAGTTCCTTCTCTATAGTACTGTAGTTCTTCTGATGAGGCTTCAACTTGCAACTGTAGTAGCTGACAGGTAGAACCTCCTCGCCTCGCTGCTGCATTAAGACACTTCCGATGCCGGTACCACTGGCGTCGACATGGAGGATGAAAGGCTTCTTGATATCTGGTGAGGCGAAAATGGGATTAGAACAGAGGAGGAATTTGAGTTTGATTAGTGGAGCACTATTATCGTCCTGAAAATGATGTTGAAGGTTAGTAAGGATTTCTGAGTTAGAGAGCGCTGTCTCAGTGTCAGTGCTCTCAGAAGGAGAAGCAGGGAAGGTCTCACTGTGGCTGTATGGACCTGTAAATGAGGTGAAATTGGTTAACACAGTGGGAGGAACCCCATGGTAGGGCTTGAGTAAATTAATGTGGCACAGCTGGGTCTTCCGCAGCCTATCGGGGGTCTCGAGAACGTAGTTGAAGTTGTTCCGGCACTCCTTAACACGGTAGGGTCCTGAGAACCTGTTCTGTAAAGGAGAACCTGGGATAGGGAAATAGGCAAGCACTAAGTCCCCTGGTGTAAACTTCCTTACTTTACAGTGCTGGTCGTAACGAGTCTTCATCCTCTCCTGGGCTTTCTGTAGGTTGTTGCTGGCAAAGGAATGGACCCTCTCTAGAATGTGTCGGAGATTTTGAAGATACTGGGGCACATTCTGATGCTCACTGAAGGTGTCATCACGTAGAGAATCCTTGAAAGCCTTGAGAGGTGTACGGCACTTACGTCCGTAGAGCATCTCATAAGGAGATACTCCTAGTGACTCGTTGGGAAGACTTCTGAAAATACACATGATGAGATCAATTTGCCTATCCCAATCCTTTGAGGTCTCATTACAGAACTTTTTTAAGAGTGCCTTGATGGTTTGATGACTACGCTCGAGAGAACCCTGTGAAGCAGGATGATAGGGGCTGGACAGTACCTGTTTGATGTTGAACTCCTCCAGAGTCCGTTTGAAGAGATCACTGGTAAAGTTGGTGCCACAGTCGCTCTGAATCTCCCTCGGAAATCCATACTGGGTGAAGATTTTCAGTAGATTCTTCACCACTGTAGCAGCTGTAATATTTTTCACTGGAACTGCTATCGGAAATCTGGTGGTAGGACACAGGATGGTTAAGATATATGCATTGCCTGCACTGGTCCGAGGCAAAGGACCAACGCAGTCGATAATGAGCTTGTGGAACGGTTCCTCAGGCACCTGGATGGGTATCAGTGGTGCTCTGGGAATGGAAACGTTCGGTTTCCCGGCTAACTGACACACGTGGCATAATTTGACATGAGATTTGACGTCGTTTACCATACCTGGCCAGTAGTAGTCTTGTCGAATTCCATGGTAAGTCTTGTTGAACCCATAGTGTGACAAAGCGCCGTGGGCCAGGTGTAGAATCGTGGGCCGCAGGCTGGTAGGAATCACTAGTTGTTCAACGTCTGCCCAATCGTCCTCGTCCTTCAGTTTACTGGGTCTATACCTGCGATAGAGTATTTCGTTCTCCATAAAGAACCCAGGAACACTGTCGGATTGGGTTTCAGCCTGAAAGAATAATGGTGTCAATGTAAGATCATCTCTCTGTAACTTACGGAACTCCACCGCGGTCAGGTTAGGGGGTAGTTTCGAAGGATCCTGAGGGACAGCGGTAGCAGTAGAGTCGGCTGGCTGTGGACGTGCAGCTTGAGCACGGGTGGTCACCATAACAGGAGGAGAACCTTCATCACTCTCTTGAACCTTTACTGGAAAATGTTCAAAAATCGGGTTATCCACCACAGAGTTGCTTACCTCGGATATGTCCTTGATGATCAGGTTGTTTGGTTGTTGGTCTTCTGCCAAGTCGTTGCCCAGGAGAAGTTGCACTCCAGGCATGGGAAAAGGCTTTTCCCTGACGGCGACTTGGACTTCACCGGTCACGAAGGGACAATCTAGGTAAACTCTTGCAAGGGGATAAGGAGTTGTAGCAGTAAGGTCAGTGATGAACACAGTCTCTCCTGTGTAGGCGACGTTGGGCACAGCCGATTTCAAGACGATCGATTGTAGAGCCGCTGTGTCCCGTAGGATCTTAAGTCCGAAACATCCCTCTAACGCAACCCGTCCTCACACAAGACAGCACATATATGACTTAATGCTTAAAGTCTATATGTTGAATGTGATTTAGTACATATGTGATATATTCCCAGTTACCTTTTTTTACCAAGGCCCAAACTCTTCCTCACGTACCAATTTACGTCTCACAGTACCCGTCCATCAACGTAGATAGCAAAATAGTCGTGATTGGATCAATTATAACGAAAATTGTAGTTTTCAGGACCCATATGGGTTGTGAAATTTACCTACTATTGTCCATGCTCTTAGAATATTACAGATCAGCTACATCTTATTGAAGGCTCGTAGTTTTGTTTTGAGAAATATTAGTTGTTCTTAGTAAATTATAATAAGCACTATAAATTATTACATAGAATACAGTGCTTCACCAATCAATATTATTCACCATAGTCTGTGCTTTAAAAATATTTAAAGAATGTTTTGTAGGAACGCTAACAGAAAACGATGTTACGTTGGAATGTTGATGGGGCAAACTACGGCAAACAATATGGTATGGAGTCTACTATAGCAACTATAGGATGGGTATATTGTCCACTACCACCTGTTAGGTGGGTAAGGGGTCCAATACCACCCACAGGATGGGTATTGGGGGGTCACATCCACCCGCAGGATGGGTATGGGGATCACATCCACCCATAGAATGGGTATGGGGTCCAATAACACCCACTGAATGTGTATGGCGTCCATTACCGCCCACAGGATGAGTATAGGGTCCAGTATCGCCCACAGGATTAGTATATAGGGTCCACTGCCGCCCACAGGGTCGGTAGGGGGTCCACTACCGCCCACTATCGCAGAGTGCACTCCTGGCATTGAACGCACATAGTAGTGACACCCATAAAATAGTCAGTGATATTCGAATGAATGTTTTAGCTGCTAAAGAAAACAGATTTGAAATAAAATTCCTATGGATACCATCACATGTTGGCATCTCGAGGCATGACACTGTTGATATGCTTGCAAAGACAGCCTGTAGAAAACCAGTGGTAGAAATTGATATGGGTGTTTCATTAGCAGTGACAAAGAGAATACTTAAACAAATATCTAATGAAGATCTCACCGACCTAACAAATTCACAAAGACCTGAAAGTTGTAGCATTAAATATTATGATAGATATCGTGAGGAGACATTCACATATGGGACTAATAGAACAAGAACCCAGCAATGTGATGTTATAGTGGTCAGAATTCGCCTGGGATATAGACGTATCTGGCAGCTTTCTCAAAACTCAAATGTCGAGTACCTAAATAAACATTTGATTTGACATTTGATTTGAGTACACAATGTGTCAACTTTGTGAAAGAGAAAACATGCACTCTCTTGAACATTATATTGTAGAATGTCCCATATTGACTGACTTTCGCCCTCCTGGGCTGAGGTATGCTGAATTGTGTAATTACTATATGAGTACTGGAACACTTGATGATATATTGGACTTGTATCCAAGATTGACCATGTAATGTATCATTTATACAATGTATGTGATGTAACTATATAACCTGAGCTTGTAAAAGCACCTTAATCACCTTCAGTGATTAAGGTGATTAATCTCACCCTGTCAGAGTAAAAGAGACAAATGTATATGAATGCAAGTGTGTGTATATATATGCATGTATATATGTATATGTACGTATATATGTGTGAGTGTGTGTGTGTATGTATATGTATGTGTATAAAGTACATATGGAAGCTGATCAGAATTGCATTTCACCTTTGTAAATGCACATTCATGACACTTCGAACACTTTATGTAGGGCATACGTAAATCTGTGTATCTATGTATTTAGGTATGTAGGTTAGCTTAGCATTTTAAAAGTAACAAATGTTCCGAACAATAATGGAAACAGACCCAACTATGGGATGGGTTAACCCAAGTAACGCGTTTCCAAAAGGGTTGCCCATGTTGGAAAAGACGAACGCCGAAAGAATATTGTTGAAAACATCTTGATGACTTATTAAACCAAAATTATTTATTAATCAGAAGAAAGACAAAAACGCGACCTATCTGTAAAACGTCTACCAGATAAATATTTTAAGTAAAACCGAAGATATTTGTAGTTGTATAAAAGGGGCAGTTTTCATCGCTCGTCGAGCTCGAAAACCGCAGCATTCATCTCAGAACCATGCCTATTTCACGCAGATTCCTTAATAAACGTAAGAGTTTTTATATGTCACAAGAAAGATAGAAATATAAGCTTCATTCTAAATACCTTACCATGGGTATATTTAAATTTAAAGCGAAGATAGATGTACTTTTGTAATAGCCGAGCTCCGACCCCGGACAGATCGATCGACCGAGCAACTCTCTCTCAGAACAATGTATATTTCACGTGAATTCGTTAATAAACATATATGTTTTATATGTCTCAAGAAAGGCAGACATATAAGCTTCACTTTAAACACTTTACCATAGACATATTTAAAGTTCTAATGAAGATACATGTATTTTAAAAATTACGGAGCTCCGACCCCGTACAGACTGAACGACAGAGCAACTCTCTCTCAGATCAATGTTACATAAGAACATAAGAACAAAGGTAACTGCAGAAGGCCTATTGGCCCATACGAGGCAGCTCCTATTTATAACCACCCAATCCCACTCATATATATGTCCAACCCATGCTTGAAACAATCGAGGGACCCCACCTCCACAATGTTACGCGGCAATTGGTTCCACAAATCAACAACCCTGTTACTGAACCAGTATTTACCCAAGTCTTTCCTAAATCTAAACTTATCCAATTTATACCCATTGTTTCGCGTTCTGTCCTGTGTTGATACTTTCAATACCCTATTAATATCCCCTTTGTTATGTCCATTCATCCACTTGTAAACCTCTATCATGTCACCCCTAACTCTTCGCCTTTCCAGTGAATGCAAATTAAGCTTTGTTAATCTTTCTTCATATGAAAGATTTCTAATTTGGGGAATTAACTTAGTCATCCTACGCTGGACACGTTCAAGTGAATTTATATCCATTCTATAATATGGCGACCAAAACTGAACTGCATAATCTAAATGGGGCCTAACCAGAGCAAGATATAGCTTGAGAATCACACCAGGTGTCTTGTTACTTAAGCTGCGATTAATAAATCCGAGTGTCCTATTTGCCTTATTACGAACATTTATGCATTGATCCTTTTGTTTTAAATTCTTACTAATTATAACTCCCAGATCCCTTTCGCAATCCGACTTCGCAATCTCAACACCATCTAGCTCGTATCTTGTAACTCTATCAACGTGAATTCGTTAATAAACATATATGTTTTATATGTCTCAAGAAAGGCAGACATATAAGCTTTACTTTAAACACTTTACCATAGACATATTTAAAGTTCTAATGAAGATACATGTATTTTAAAAATTACGGAGCTCCGACCCCGTACAGACTGAACGACAGAGCAACTCTCTCTCAGATCAATGTTTATTTCACGTAAATTCGTTAATAAACACAAATGTTATACATGTCTTAAGCAAGATAGAAATATGAGCTTCATTTTAAATACATTAAAATTGACATATTTATAGCTCAAGTGAAGATACATATGTTTTTATAGTAGCGATCAGTAGCTTGTCGGGCATGTAGTGCAGACGCCTACCCACTTGCCGATATATTGTATAATTAACAAAGATACGCTAATAAAGCCTAAAGTCTTATATGCCTCCAGAAAGACCGATATATGAACATTATTATGATTGCACCAAATGAAATATATCATGTTCGAGGACAAAGATATATCAATTTTAAATTAAGTTTCGACTCTTGCTCGGGCGAGAGAGATGGGGCGACTCTCGCCCCATCTATTGGAGATTCTGTCCACTAAAGACCCAAAGCTACTCAAACCCTCTAGCATTATTTAAGTAATGAAGTAATATGGTATATTTACTCACTATAATGTGGGTGTTGAATGCAGAACATGAGAAAACATATATTTACTCCAAACCAATATAATTTCATTATGAAATACGTAAATAAGTAGCATCAAAGGAAGTCGACGGTCCAAGCGTCAATGTTGTGGAGCGACTTATCTAAGATATATCGTTGTTTGGAAAGTGTTTGTTGGCATATCCAGTTGTCGCACATCTCTGCACAAATTATCACAAATTTAAATTATAATGTTAACAAGTAGAATACGTTTTTTTAATAAAATCTAACATAACTAGCCAGAAAACATTTAACATTTATTAAAAATATATGTTTGGAAGTTAAATCGACTTCATAGGACAATAGTTTGTTATATATACTCGTTATTCGTTGACATGCGTTCGCTACTTAAACTACCTTGTACTGTACTTATGTAAAATCTCCCATGTCTCTTCACTCATCTCACCGAACCCTACAGGCTCTGTGATATATTGTTTAATTAAGATTCACAAATAAAGCTTATAATTGTATATGTTATCAAAAAGGCAGAGCTTAGTTTAGTTCATTTATTATGCACCCCATACCCATCCTATGGGCGATAGTGGAGTGTTACAGAGGCACATAATGGGCTCAGGGAATGAGCCCCACAATTCATATAGCCAAGCAAGTTATAATCTTGATAAGCTAGTTACAAAAGTCAATGCACATTGTCACATCAACAATGGGCTCGAGACCGACCACAAGTACAGTTTATAATTTAAGCAACTGACATATATGGAGGGCTATAGTGTCACAATTGATATGTTTATCCTACACATAACTCCCTCTCCCCCCATCCAATGGGCAGCGGTTGATAGGTCCTAGCAGTGGTAAGACCTAGCAGTGGTAACATCTAGAAGTCTGCTAACATTATTGGATGACCCATTGACGAGCGATTCATCAAAGTTTATACAATATTGTGAAATTGGGAGTCAGTGTAGTTAGTTTAGTTCATTTATTATGCACCCCATACCCATCTTGTGGGCGGTAGTGGAAAGGGTTACAGAGGCACATAATGGGCTCAGGGACTGAACCCCACAATTCATTTAGCTAAGCAAGTTACAATCTTGATGAGCTAGTTACAAAATTCAATATAAGTCGTCACATCAACAATGGGTTCGAGATCGACCTCAAGTACAGGTTCTAAATTAAGCAACTGACATATGTGGAGAGCTAGTGTCAAAATTTATATGTTTGTCCTGCACACCGCCTCCCATCCAGTGGACAGCGGTGGATAGGTTACAATCACTCAGTTACTACCTACAGTTAGCAAACTGGGGATATTTGGCTAAAATTTCTGGTAGCAGATCATTTTGAATGAAATATTTACACATCGCTGGAACATTGGTTATAGAATTGTCTCTAAATTCACGTATCTTTTCGCACTCCATCACATAGTGACGGAGGGTGTGCGAATAATTTTGTTGACACAGTTTACATTTTGTCAGGTCTACATCGGCAGATAATGAGAATTCCCAGAGATACTTGTAACCGAGTCTAAGCCGAGCAGCAGTAACATCTAGAAGTCTAGTAACATAAATTGGTAAATCATAAATATTGTAAGTTAAGAATCTGATGCATGTGTGTGTGTTGGGGGGGGGGGGTTATACCCTTGGTAAGCGAGAGTGGAAAGTAACGTTAGACGTTCTGCGGTCAATGTGGGGGGGAGGGAGGGTGGGAGGGTCAAATCCACCCTCCAACATCTGGGCATAATACCACCAGCCTCCACAACACTCCATCAGCTGATGCTTGTAGATGCTTCATCTAACCTCACCTATGTCACACATTAACCTACAGTTCCAGTGATATATTTAAACTCATCACAGTGGCGTCTCACCAATATAAACTGTATTGGATTTTGTCCCGAAATAGCTATATGCTGACTGGACGTGTATGTATGTATGTATGTATGTATGTATGTATGTATGTATGTATGTATGTATGTATGTATGTATGTATGTATGTATGTATGTATGTATGTATGTATGCATGCATGCATGTATGTATGTATGTATGTATGTATGTATGTATGTATGTATGTATGTATGTATGCATGTATGCATGTATGTATGTATGTATGTATGTATGTATGTATGTATGTATGTATGTATGTATGTATGTATGTATGTATGTATGTATGTATGTATGTATGTATGTATGTATGTATGCATGTATGCATGTATGTATGTATGTATGTATGTATGTATGTATGTATGTATGTATGTATGCATGTATGTATGTATGTATGTATGTATGTATGTATGTATGTATGTATGTATGTATGTATGTATGTATGTATGTATGTATGTATGTATGTATGTATGTATGCATGTATGTATGCATGTATGTATGTATGTATGTATGCATGTATGCATG
>WNGS01006385.1:0-20000 GCA_020271785.1 Procambarus virginalis | reverse complement strand
GGCCATCAGAGGTTACCTCTGGTCATCGGAGAGGAACAGTTGCTATCGGAGGGGTGTAATATTCCTGAACTCTTGTAATCATTCTGAACACTATCCCTGTTGTAATTCTCTTTCTCTCTTCACTCAATACCCCAGCTTAACACTGTTACAGTCCAGTATGACCCGTCATCAGACTGCCACGAATATAAGAGGAATGTTAAATGAGGAAGGAACAACAAGGACAACAGTTATTAATTTATAAAAAATAATAATAAATCATTAAAACACTGCCACCACCTTCCCGACCAACCATACCTGAATGTGTCACCGATCCCCCAGGAAGGCAAGGAATCAGTAATCATGGACTCCCGGGTATTATAAACTTCAGCAATAAATTTTGGGAATTAGTTTGTTTAATTGACTTTGCTTATTATATCCAAGGGCAACTTTAATATCTATTAAATGGAGGAGAACATGGGGGTTTCCAATTCAACACATAAAAATGACAAGTAGAGAAATATATCAAAGGGGAGTTAAGTGAATACCACTGGACAAGTTATACAATTTATTTTATGAATCATGTAAATTAAGACAATTTGAACATATACCCTATTCTATTCCCCTAGAGGCACAATGGATATCTACTGAGGACATAAAAGCAAGTGCACAATACCTTAAAACCACACTGAGGCTAAGATGTTGATGGCTGCCCTCAGCCCCTTGGATGCGGGTTTGCGTTCCATATTCCCAACACACTCCCAAGACACCCTACTGAAACTTTGTTTTACCAGCTTACCGGTGGAAAATATTGCTCCTCCCACCATCTAATACATCCCCAGGGTTCCACCCATTATTTTGGCAATGGCCAACCATTAACACTAGGCCTGAGGTCTGGTTTTCTAGGGCCAATAAGGACTTGGCACTTATCTACCACCAATCACCTTCCATGATCGGCCGTGGAAGGATACATGAATTCTTGAAGACTGAGTCAGCTCTCTCCAGCTATACGAAGGGGACAAGATGCCACTGTATTGGACACCCGAGCCTAGAGTACCGCCGAGCATGTTTACAAAACTGATAATTATGTTCAAGCCTGTCTCCTCCAAGATAAAGAGTAGGGACATTTGACTCACCTGGTATGGGGAAGGGACCGGTGAGAGGGGAAGAGAAGGAATGAGAGGAGGATGGAGAGGGAATGAGAGGTGGATGGAGAGGGAAATCTGAGTGGGGGGAATTGAGTGGGGAAGCCAAAGGTATCACGAGGGCCAGCTGCAAGACCACCAACTGGTCAACCTCTTGGCCCTTGACAAATGGGCGACAGGAGGGGTGGACGAGGAGGAGACAAATGACGGACCAGGGGAGGGGAGAAAGGGAGAAGGTAGGAGGGGGAGAGGGAATAAGGAAGAAGGGGAGAAGGGAGAACCAATGATCTGAGCACCAGATCATTACAGGGGAACAGTGACCTTCAGAGAGGAACAGTGGTGATCAGAGAGGAACAGTGGTGATCAGAGAGGAACAGTGGCCATCAGAGAGCAACACTGGCCTTCAGACAGAAACAGTTGTCATCAGAGAGGAACAGTGGCCATCAGAGAGGAACAGTGGCCATCAGAGAGCAACACTCGCCTTCAGACAGAAACAGTTGTCATCAGAGAGGAACAGTGGCCATCAGAGAGCAACACTGGCCTTCAGACAGAAACAGTTGTCATCAGAGAGGAACAGTGGCCATCAGAGAGGAACAGTGGCCATCAGAGAGCAACACTCGCCTTCAGACAGAAACAGTTGTCATCAGAGAGGAACAGTGGCCATCAGAGAGCAACACTCGCCTTCAGACAGAAACAGTTGTCATCAGAGAGGAACAGTGGCCATCAGAGAGGAACAGTCATAATCAGGGATGAACCCTAGCCATCAGAGAGGAACAGTGGCCATCAGAGAGGAACAATGACCATTAGAGAGGAACAGTGGCCATCAGAGGTTAACTCTGACCATCAGATAGGAACAGAGCCCATCTGAGAGCAACACTGGCCTTCAAACAGCATCAGTTGTCATTAGAGAAGAACAGTGGTCATCAGAGAGGAACAGAGGCCATCAGAAAGAAACAGTGCCTATCAGAGAGGAACAGTGGCCATCAGAGAGGAACAGTGGTCATCAGAGTGGAACAGTGGTCATATGAGAGGAACAGTGCCCATCAGAGAGGAACAGTGGTCATCAGAGAGGAACAGTTATCATCAGAGAGGAACTGTGGTCATATGAGAGGAACAGTGGTCATCAGAGAGGAACAGTGCCCATCAGAGAGGAACAGTGGTCATCAGAGAGGAACAGTTATCATCAGAGAGGAACTGTGCCCATCAGAGGGGAACAGTGGCCATCAGAGAGGAACAGTGGTCATCAGAGAGAAACAGAGGTCATCAAAGATGAACAGTGGTCATCAGTGAGGAATACAGGTCATCGGAGAGGAACAGTGACCTTCAAAGAGGAAAAGTGGCCAACAGAGAGGAACATTGGCCATCATAAAGGAACAGTGGACATCAGAGGTTATCTCTGGCCATCAGAAAGGAACAGTGTCCATCAGAGACGAACAGTGGCTTTCAGAGATAAACACAGGTCGTCAGAGAGGAACAGTGGTCATCAGAGAGGAACAGTGGTCATCAGAGAGGAACAGTGGCCATCAGAGAGCAACAGAGGCCTTCAGAGAGAAACAGTGGTCATCAGAGAGGAACAGTGGCCATCATTGAGAAACAGTGGTCATCAGAGAGGAACAGTGGTCATCTGAGAGGATCAGTGGACATCAGAGAGGAACAGAGGCCGTCAGCGGTTACCTGTGGCTATCGGAGGGGTACAGTGGCCTTCAGAGAGGAACAGTGGTCGTCAGAGAGGAACAGAGGCCATGAGAGGATAACAGAGGCCATCAGAGGTTATCTCTGGCCATTAAAGAGGAACAGTGACTATCAGAGAGAAATAGTGGTCATCAGAGAGGAACAGTGGCCATCATAAAGAAACCGAGGCCATCAGAGAGAAAGAGATGTTATCAGAGAGGAACAGTGGCCATCAGAGAGGAACAGTTGTCGTCAGAGAGGAACAGTCATCATCAGGGGTGAACTCAAGCCATCAGAGAGGAACAGTGGCCATCAGAGGGGAACAGTGGCAATTAGAGAAAAGCAGTGGTAATCTGAGAGGAACAGTGGCCATCAGAGAGGAACAGTGGCCATCAAAGAGGAACAGTGGCCATCAGAGGTTTACTCTGGCCATCAGATAGGAACAGTGGCTATCGGAGAGGAACAGTGGCCTTCACAGAGGAACAGTGGTCAACAGAGAGGAACAGTGGTCATCATAGAGGAACAGTTTACATCAGAGAGCAACAGAGGCCATCAGAGATGAGAAACAGTGGTCATCAGAGAGGAACAGTGGCCATCAGAGAAGAACAGTGGTCATCAGAGAGGAACAGTGCCTATCAGAGAGGAACAGTGGTCATCAGAGAGGAACAGTGGTCATCAGAGAGGAACAGTGGTCATCAGAAAGGAACAGTGGCCTTCAGAGGTTAACTCTGGCCATCAGAGAGGAACAGTGGCTATCGGAGATGAACAGCGCCTTCTGAGATGAACAGTGGTCATCAAAGAGCAACAGAGGTCATCAGAGAGGAACAGTAGTCATTAGAGAGGAACAGTGATCATCAGAGAGGAACAGTCGCCATCAAAGGTTTGCTCTGGCAATCAGAGAGGAACATTGGCTATCAGAGAGAAACAGTGGCCGTCAGAGAAGAACAGTTACCATCAGAGAGGAACAGTGCCTATCAGAGAGGAACAGTGGCCATCAGAGAGGAACAGTGGCCTTCAGAGGTTATCTCTGCCATCAAAGAGGAACAGTGGCTATCAGAGATGAACAGTGGCCTTTAGAGAGGAACAGTGGCCATCAGAGAGGAACAGTGGCCATCATAGAGGAACAGTGGTCATCAAAGTGGAACAGTGGTCATATGAGAGGAATAGTGGTCAACAGAGAGGAACATAGGCCATCAGAGTTTAACTCTGGCCATCAGAGAAGAAAAGTGGCAATCGGAGAGGAACAGTGGCCTTGAGAGAGGAACAGTGGTCATCAGAGAGGAACAGTATCATCAGAGAGGAACAGTGGTCATCAGAGAGAAACAAAGGCCATGAGAGAGAAGCAGAGGTCATCATAGAGGAACAGTGGCCATCAGAGGGGAACAGTGTCCATCAGAGAGAAGCTGTTGTCATCAGAAAGGAATAGTGTCCATCAAAGAGGGACAGTGGCCATCAGAGAGGAACAGTGGTCATCAGAGAGGAACAGTGGTCATCAGAGAGGAACAGTGGTCACTAGAGAAAAACAGTGGTCATCAGAGAGGAACAGTATCCATCAGAGAGGAACAGTGGATATCAGAAAGGAACAGTGGCCATCAGAGAGAAACAGTGGTCATCAGAGAGGAACAGTGGCCATCATAGAGGAACAGTGGTGATCAGAGAGGAACTGTTGGGTATCTGGGGCTTGAACTCAGAAATTAAATTATTTGATTATTGTATTGAAAGAAATCGAAGGACCACCCACTTTTGAGAAAAGAGAGAAAACAAATAATAGTGATCATCAGAATGACACTAGAGAACCAGTGTCTATGGAAACTCATTCAAAGAATAATCACTTGAAAATAATGAAGACTGTATTATTAATTAAAGCCAAAGCCTCAAATATCAACATTGGGGGGTTATTTCTAGAAGTTCATATATATCTAGGAACCAGTGTGGTTCGTCACTAGTTCATTGTTGAGTTAATAACATGAGAAATCTAAACTACAATAGATTCAAATATATGGTTATTCAAATCATGAATATTAAAGATCATTAATCACTGAGCATAAACACTGAGCACAGTTAGAGCATAAACATTAATTACCAAATCTGGCAATAATTATTCAATGGAAAATTCTATATGAATTATATTGAGTCAATAATCAGGTTGAATAAATTTGTACGAAAAATGTGTCTTAGCTGTAAGACGATTTCTAACGCCAGTTCGTCATTCGTCCTCGTGGTCACGGAATCACAATAGAGAAAGAACTCGAGGTAAATAACACGACTGATGAGAATCTTGCTGGCACCTCGTATACACGCTGCAATCAAGAGAATTTAAGTAGCAATTGATAAGGCTACGAATTATTTCAAATATCCATGAAACTGAGATGAGTGATAAACAGTACTAACATGGTATTTTTGATGTTCACTCCTCCTGACGACAAACTACTCACAAATGTACTACCTAATTTGATGCATCAAACACAGGAATATACTTAAGTGAGCGTATCAAATACTGAGGTCTGCCGAAATTCACGTCTGCCAGAATTCGCGTCTGCCAGTCCCAAGCGTCCACAGTGTGAACACGTAATTACGGGTCGTGGCTTAAATTGTAGACACGTTATTAATAGGCAAAGCACTGCAGAACACGTGAGGAGGTAATTGGTGACTATTAAGGGAGTTTCAACGTAATTCATGTTGACAAACTCTCCAGGCGTCTCTCTGCTCGCCAGAGCTGCCTCGTGTCCGCAAGCAAGTAATTAATGGCGTCTCCTCCCTCAACCCGCTCTCGCATTCACCACGGAAATTATTAATCACGAATTATTCTTTTCCGCGCAATTATGGATGAAATGCAATAATAGGAACTGGGTTGCAATTATAGGGATTTAATAATTATCATATTCTCGATAAATGATCTCTAGCGAGAAATGGAGATGATATTTATACTCTCCAGAGCATTCGATCGTAACAAAATAAAAACTGTTACTAAATAATTTCAATTAATAACTTTCGTTTTACATGATCGGGAGTCATATTATCAGCAATAGGCTCAGATTAAATTATATTAACACTACCGTTAGTGGTATTAATAACTACGGTAATTAGTGTAATGATGATGAGTTATTATAATACAACAGTAGATGATAAGTGTTGGAAATTTCCAACATAACTCCGGGAGGAGAAAACTCGGGTCGCAGTGCCATGTTGAGTACTGACGTACCTATCCCGAAGTTAGTATTAAGGTTAGTATGTTAGTACACACATAACGGATGTCCCGTAATTGTCAAGGACATACAAGAATTTAAGACATGAAATTTAATGTCATAATTAATAGTTTACACAAACAAGTTAATGATTAAATCATACAATTTAAGTAACTGAGAATCCACTGTGAGGTGAATGTCTGGGTCATTGTGACTTGTAGCTGATTGGTTACTAGACATCACAACACAGTATCATCATGATCACTCAAATTGGATGAAAAATTATTTGCTCTTAGTCAGAGCTATAATAGGCTTGTAGTTTCCTTTTACATTGTTGAGCAGCTGCTCTAGTGGGGCGGGTGCTCGGTGGATCAGAATTGTTGTCCTCGGAAACTGTTGAAGCTGGTTCTGATAAACACTCTCGTTCTGCTAATTCGAGAGGTACCAACTTCTCTAATGTCTTTAGGGTAGTAGTGCCTCGGCACAAAACTCGTACTACTCTCAGGATGCCTTGGTGATCTGGGTGGATAGCAACAATTTTGCCTATAGGCCATTCTGACCTTGGTCCATCACTGTCAACTAATACTAGGTCTCCTGGTTTAAGTTGTACTTTATTATAGGGGCTCGAAGCTCCATAGTGGTACTCTCGTAGAGCGGTGAGGTACTCTCGAGTCCACGCCTCATTCCACCTTTCAATTACTCTCGAGAGATGTTGGTAACTTTGTACTAAGTCACTCCTGGTTACATAGGAAGGGTCGACGGGGTCCTCTTCTGCCAAAGGTATCAGAGGACTCAGCAGGCCTCCATGTATTAAATGCGAGGGACTCAGAGGCTCTCTCTGTGAGAAATCATCTGATAGGTAAGTTAATGGGCGATTGTTGACTCGCGCCTCAATTTCCACGACGAGTGTTTGGAGTTCGGAGTAACTAATTTTCTGTCGATGCAAGGTCTTCCTTAAACATTTCTTGACGGTCCCTATCATACGTTCGTAGAACCCACCTTGCCAGGGGGCTCTGGGAGCAATAAATTTCCAGTGGCATTGTCGTCTCTGCATGACAGACTGCACTTCTGGATGATTCCATATCTCTCGTAAGCAGGCTTCTCCTGCCACAAAATTTGAGCCATTATCCGATATCATGAGTTTGGGACAGGATCTGCGAGCTGCAAATATACGAAAAGCTTGGATGAAGGCTTCAGCACTCATGTCAGAAGTCACTTCTAGATGTACGCCTCGTGTAGTAGCACATGTGAAGAGGCAAATATAAGCTTTCACTGGTATCTTATCTGGATTGCCAGTGAGAAGCAAGGCTCCTGTGTAATCGACACCAGTGGTCTCAAACGGACGAAGATGAACTACCCTCTCTTTAGGGAGTGGTGGAGGTCCTGGGTAAGGACATACTCGAGCGTCGTAGCGTTTGCAGATTATACAGAACTTAATGATTGATTTGACAGTTTGACGACCTTGAGGAAGCCAATATTTCTGTCTGAGGTCGGTGAGAGTGTCTAACACTCCACCATGCAAAGTACCATATTGATGGTGATGTAAAACTAGAAGTTTTGTAATAATGTGGTGACGTGGTAGAAGGATCGGATTCTTTGTGTCCAAATCAATTTTTGCATGAAGCAAACGTCCTCCACACCTTAATATATTATGAGTGTTGGTATCATACCAGATACCTAGAGACTTGGTTAATTTATCTGGAAGATTTTCATATTCACTTCCATATGTCTCTTGTTGTGCACGTTTGATCCAGTAGATGATAGGATTGGGAAACTTATGCTTGATTCCTATCTTAGCAAGAAAGTCAAACACATGTGCTGTCACTCTTAATAACTTACTCAAGTTAGAATAATTGTGAGGATTAATAGCTGAGATTCGATGAGGTTCTGGGTCTTTCATGGGAGTAGTGATACTGGTCACTATGACTTGTGGTTTCTGTTTGGGCCACTGACCACTAACAAGCCATGAAGGTCCATTAAACCACATCGAAGACTTACTTAGCTGTTTAAATGTTAAACCTCTTGATAAGTAATCTGCAGGATTGTCCTTAGTGGGGACATGTCTGAATTTATATCCAGCAGATAATTCATGAATTTCCCTAACACGATTACTAACGTAGGGAGTTTTATTGTTGTTATTTCTTACCCATTGTAAGACTGCCTCATTGTCTGACCACACTACGATTTCACCAAAGTGGATATTTTTGAGTGTCTTGGTCAGGCAATGAGCCAATCTTACTCCCACTAGCAATGCAGTTAACTCCATTTGAGGTAAAGATCTCTTCTTGATTGGAGCAACTCTCGCTTTAGATGTGAGCAAAAGTGATTGTGCACTATTGACTAAGTAGGCTGCAGCGCCATACGCTTTGCCAGAGGCATCGCAAAAAATGTGCAAATTTGTAGGTAAGTTTTGTCCTGAAGCATTACGAGGAAATTTCAAAACACCTAATTGATTGAAATCCGTTGCGAGTATTTGCCATTTATCTTGCAACTCAATTGGCAACGGATCATCCCATCCCATATGTTTCTGCCAGCATTCCTGCATTAGGAGTTTGCCCCTTATTAATATAGGACTAAGTAAACCTAAAGGGTCATATGGTTGACTGACATACGAGAGTAATTTTCTCATGGTAAAGGATGAATTATTGGTTTGTACTGACTTGACATTCATCTCGTCAGTACCTGTGTTCCATTCCACGCCCAGAACTTTTAATTGATTAGGCACCTGATAACCTGGAAATTCTTTCTCGATTATCTGGTTTAATGATTTATTGTTTGAGGCCCATGATTGTAGTGGCATATTGGCTCCTAATAACTCACGGTTAGCCTCATGGTAAATTTCTACCAATTTGGATTTGTCATTAGTAGTTCCCTGGAAATTATCGACATACATGTTGTCACTGATCTCTGCCTTATAAGGACTATTTGACTTCTTCAAATGTGTATCTAATGTGGCTTGAAGTAGAAACGGTGAGGAAGTCGCTCCAAAAAGCACAGAGGCAAACCGGTAGGTTATGACATCACTGTCAGGATCCAGTGGGTCCTTAAACCAGAGAAATTTGGTGTAATTACGATCCTCCACTTGCAAGCCTACTCTAAGGAAAGCTTTACTGATATCAGCAGTATAAGCGAAAATACCAGTACGGAATCGTACAGTACATCATGTAGCCTTTGTGTTAGGCTAGGTCCCGTTTGGAGACATTCATTCAAAGACACGCTGTTTGCCTTCACTTTGGCACTACAGTTGAAAACAATACGTATTGGTGTTGTCAATGAATCTTTCAACACAGCGTGATGGGGTAAATAGTGACCTGTTTTTCGGTCATCATTATCAACAACTTCAATAAATTTACTATTCAGTTGTTGCTGAATTAATTGATGATACATATTTAATTTATCTGGCTGTTTTTTCAGCCGCATTAATTGTGATTGTAATTGAGAGGCTGCCATGAAATAATTAACTGGAAGTTGTGGATGATTCAACTTCCATGGCAGTCTCACCCAGTATTGTTTGTCTTTATAGACAACTGTATCCAGATATTGCTGGTAAGTCCACATATCATCAGGACTTGGTTGTTCAGGGACAATACCTAAAGTGTCTAAATCCCACAGACGATGTACAGGTGGTTCAGACTCATTATCTTCAGATATTTCTCTGAAATGTAGGGGTGACTGTTCCAAGCCTAGTCACGCCACTATTGCATTGTTAACTTGTTTGTTGGTTGACGCTGGGTTTTGTTGGAAAAGCACCGGTCCAGTAAGCAACTTGCCTCCAGCAGATGACAACAAATTCATTCCGTGTTGTCTGGTGCATCCAGTTATAAATTTATAATAATGGTCAGCGCCTATAAGTATACCAACATCTGTGAGGCAGTCAGAATTTATTTTGTGATCTGCTAGCCTCATGCGGTTTCGTCTGAGATATCTCGCAGTGCGAGCTAGTCCTGTGACCTGCAGGTCTGAAGGAAGTTTATCTACTACTACCGCTTGTATTGGACTAGTGGAAGATCCAAGTCTCACTAACACCTTGACTACTTGGTATTCACGAGGTCCACTATTAGTCAAGAACCCAGAAATATTCAGTCTCACACTTTTGGCAGGTTTTAATTTTAACTGCTCGACTAATTGTTGTGTGATGAAGGTTTTCTGTGATCCTTGATCAAAGAGACCTCTAGTGTTAACTCTAGATTTCCTGTCTATTAGTTTGAGTTGAGCTGTAGGCAGAGTGGTATTATTGCCTGACTCAGTAGCAAGTACACTTATTTCTTGATGTACCTTGCAATATTGTACTGTGGTAGAATTCATAGAATTCTCCCCAGGTGTCACAGATTGGGTAGAATTTTTTCTACATAAGGCATAATGATGTACACCTTTGTGGCATCTACTGCATAACCGTAGCTGCACAACACATTTACTGGGATCATGAGAACCCATGCACTTGGTGCATCTGTGTAATTCTTGGAGTTGTTTAATCCTGGTATTAAAGTTAGGATAAACAGTGCATTTGTAGGTGAGATGTTCTTGATCACAGAACAGACACCTTCTCTCTCTGACTGAATTTGTCCTTTTAGTAGACACATCAGTTGCAGTGTCAGAGGGAGATACAGAATAAATACCTACACTACCACTCCCTTTTCCAGTGGATGGAGTAGTCTTAGGCTTGGATTTATTGGATTTATTCAAAGTCAATTTGGGTTTGACTGAGTTGTCAATGTTAGGTGATTTAGACTCAGGTTTAATCTTATCATGAGTCTTCAACCTGTTAACGGTTATTCTCAGCCCCTCGAATATTTGCTCGAGAGTGAGAAACTCGGTTTTATAATGTGAGCAGATTTCTGCTAAGATATTTCGAGGTAATTTCCTCTGCAAAAGTAACTTGATTGACCATTCTGAGGCTGGCACATCAACTTTAGTACCTAAGGCTTTCACTAGAGACTCTACTTCTAGCCTGAAGCTTTGAAGTGAGTCTGGTCTGTTACTTGGTGCATTCAGATCTAGCAATTGGTAATAAAGGTTAGCTATACTTAACTCCTTGTTGCAATAATTCAACTTCAGTAGTTTTATAGCTTCCTCATAATTACTCTCAGTGAGAGCTAGGTTATTTATGACCTTTTTAGCCTCCCCTTGAGAAGACTAATCAGGTATGAAAATTTAGAAACTGGATCAAGATAAGCCCTGTTATGGATATGAACTTCAAATGAAGTCCAAAATGTGTCCCAATTTTCTTCATCCAGCCCTGCAAATGTAGGTAAGTCTAAAGTAGGTAGACGAACCTCAGGTAATTGATTACTGGATTGAGACATAGTAGTATTTGTATTGGATTGATGTTTTACTATACTGGATAGTACATCAAGTTCATCTTGAGTCTCATCTTCATACTGGGAAATGTTTGCTATAATTTGATCTAATTCCTCAAGATCAGTTTCAGTAGCATTCAATGAGTCGAGATAAGACTGGCTTGCAGATTTAACTTGATCAAATTTAAGATTAGCTACTCTCACTGATGTATCTAGTAGATAGTAATCAATGGGAGTCACTTTAGACAAGCCATCAGACTTATTAATTAGTCTAGTTAAATGACCTTTGAGGCCAATATAGGTTCTCCTTAATTGCTCAGGAGTAGCCATGTCAGCTTTAAGTCCAAATTTCATAGGACTTGATTGAATATTACTAATGAAGCTGGGATACTTGTTCATTAGTTGATAATTAATATTTAGTATAGCCTGAACTAATTCTGGCTAAATTAAACTCTACCTCACTTTGAGGTTAAATGTCCCTACCTAACAGTATGTAGCTAAAGATTTTGAGAGGTGCTTGCAAGTCACTATTAACTTTCGTCCGGCTAGCTCATCCTTATCACCATTAGATGTAATGGTGATCATACAGCAGCACTCAAAACCACACACAAAAATAATGAATACACAAATAATTAATATGGGTACAATCTAATCAGAATTACTGTAATGTTTGAATCCCACCCTTGGTAGGGTCAGCACAAAAATGTATAATGTATGTACTACTCATTAGTACAGGACTAGTTGTAAGAATTTCTTGGATTGTATCCAGTTCAAAGAGACCAAAATGTTGTTTTGGTTTCTGAGAACGGATATAGTTTAATGTTAATTGGTATATATCCGGTTCGAAGGACCAAAATGTTGGGTATCTGGGGCTTGAACTCGGATATTAAATTATTTGATTATTGTATTGAAATAAATCAAAGGACCACCCACTTTTGAGAAAAGAGGGAAAACAAATAATAGTGATCATTAGAATGACACTAGAGAACCAGTGTCTATGGATACTAATTCAATGAATAATCACTTGCAAATAATGAAGACTGTATTATTAATTAAAGCCAAAGCTTCAAATATCAACATTGGGGGGTTATTTCTAGAAGTTAATATATATCTAGGAACCAGTGTGGTTCGTCACTAGTTCATTATTGGATTAATAACATGAGAAATCTAAACTACAATAGAGTCAAATATATGGTAATTCAAATTATGAATATTAAGGATCATTAATTACTCTCGAGAGATGTTGGTAACTTTGTACTAAGTCACTCCTGGTTACATAGGAAGGGTCGACGGGGTCCTTTCTTTTAGAGGCGGGACCAAAGAGCCAGAGCTCAACCCCCGCAAGCCCAATTAGGTGAGTACAACTACCCCCGCATGCCCTAATTGGGCTTGCGGGGGTTGAGCACTGGCTCTTTGGTCCCGCCTCTAAAGGAAAGGACCCCGTCGACCCTTCCTATGTAACCAGGAGTGACTTAGTACAAAGTTACCAACATCTCTCGAGAGTAATTGAAAGGTGGAATGAGGTGTGGACTCGAGAGTAACTCACAGCTCTACGAGAGTACCACTATGGAGCTTCGAGCCCCTATAATAAAGTTCAACTTAAACCAGGAGACCTAGTACTAGTTGACAGTGATGGACCAAGGTCAGAATGGCCTATAGGCAAAATGTTGCTATCCACCCAGATCAACAAGGCATCCTGAGAGTAGTACGGGTTTTGTGCAGAGGCACTACTACCCTAAAGACATTAGAGAAGTTGGTACCTCTCGAATTAGCAGAACGAGAGTGTTTAACAGAACCAGTTTCACCAACAGTTTCCGAGGACAACAATTCTGATCCACCGAGAACCAGCCCCACTAGAGCAGCTGCTCAACAATGCAAACGGAAACTACAAGCCTATTATAGCTCTGACTAAGAGCAAATAATTTACCATCCAATTTGAGTAATCATGATGATACTGTGTTGTGATGCCTAGTACCAAATCAATTACAAGTCACAATGACCCAGACATTCACCTCACAGTGGATTCCCAGTTACTTAAATTGTATGATTTAATCATTAATTTGTTTGTGTAAGCTATTAACTATGACATTAAATTCCATGTTTCCATTTACCATGAGTTCTTTTACAAGACTTAAATTTTTGTATGTCCTTGACAATTACGGGACATCCGTTGTGTGTGTACTAACATACTAACATACTAACCTTAATACTAACTTTGGGATAGGTACGTCAGTACTCAACATGGCACTAGGACCCGAGTTTTCTCCCCCCGGAGTTATGTTGGAAATTTCCAACACTTATCATCTACTATTGTATTATAATAAATCATCATCATTACACTAATTACAGTAGTTATTAATACCACTAACGGTAGTGTTAATATAATTTAATCTGAGCTTATTGCTGATAATATGACTCCCGATCATGTAAAACCGAGAGTTATTAATTGAAATTATTTAGTAACAGTTTTTATTCTGTTACGATCGAATGCTATGGAGAGTATAAATATCATCTCCATTTCTTGGTAGAGATCATTTTTGAGAATATGATAATTATTAAATCCCTATAATTGCAACCCAGTTCCTATTATTGCATTTCATCCATAATTGCGCAGAAAAGAATAATTCGTGATTAAAATTTGTGGTGAATGCGAGAGTGGGTTGAGGGAGGAGACGCCATTACTTACTTACTCAGGAGGAGCCCTGGCGTGGAGAGTGGCGAGACGCATGATGGCGACTGGGAGTTCTTATCGACAAGAATTACGTTGATACCCAGTTAACAAGTAACAATTACTTATCCATGTGTTCTCTAGTGCCCAGCCAGTTAATAACGCGTCAACAATTGAAGCCACGACCCGTAGTTACGTGTGCACAGCAGTGAACGCTTGGGATCGGCTGACGCGATCTCGGCAGACTTCAGTATTTAATACGCTCAGGTAAGTATAGAATTCTGGTTTGATGCATCACTCAAGATTGTATATTTATGAGTAGTCTGTAGTTAGGATGTGAAATTAACAACCACACAACGTGAGTAAATTTCTTTATGTTACTCAGTTTCATGAATACCTGAAAATAATTCGTAGCCTAATCAATTGCTACTTAAATTCTCTTGATTGCAGCGTGTATACGAGGTGCCAGCAAGATTCTCATCAGTCGTGTTATTCACCTCGGGTTCTTTCTTTATTGGGATCCCGTGACCACGCGGATGAATGACGAACTGGCGTTATAGAAATCGTCTTACAGCTAAGACACATTTTTCGTACAAATTTATTCAACCTGATTATTGATTCTTAGATAATTCATATAGAATCTTTACATTGAATAATTATTGCCAGATTTGGTAATTAATGTTTATGCTCTAACTGTGCTCAGTGATTAATGATCTTTAATATTCATAATTTGAATTACCATATATTTGACTCTATTGTAGTTTAGATTTCTCATGTTATTAATCCAATAATGAACTAGTGACGAACCATACTGGTTCCTAGATATATATTAACTTCTAGAAATAACCCCCAATGTTGATATTTGAGGCTTTGGCTTTAATTAATAATACAGTCTTCATTATTTTCAAGTGATTATTCATTGAATTAGTATCCATAGACACTGGTTCTCTAGTGTCATTCTAATGATCACTATTATTCGTTTTCCCTCTTTTCTCAAAAGTGGGTGGTCCTTTGATTTATTTCAATACAATAATCAAATAATTTAATTTCTGAGTTCAAGCCCCAGATACCCAACATTTTGGTCCTTCGAACCGGATATACCAATTAACATTAAACTATATCCGTTCTCAGAAACCAAAACAACATTTTGGTCTCTTTGAACTGGATACAATCCAAGAAATTCTTACAACTAGTCCTGTACTAATGAGTAGTACATACATTATACATTTTTGTGCTGACCCTACCAAGGGTGGGATTCAAACATTACAGTAACTCTGATTAGAGTGTACCCATATTAATTATTTGTGTATTCATTATTTTTGTGTGTGGTTTTGAGTGCTGCTGTATGATCACCATTACATCTAATGGTGAAACGGATGAGCTAGCCGGACGAAAGTTAATAGTGACATGCAAGCAACACTCAAAATCTTTAGCTACATACTGTTAGGTTGGGACATTTAACCTCAAAGTGAGGTAGAGTTTAATTTAGCCAGAATTAGTTCAGGCTATACTAAATATTAATTATCAACTAATGAACAAGTATCCCAGCTTCATTAGTAATATTCAATCAAGTCCTATGAAATTTGGACTTAAAGCTGACATGGCTACTCCTGAGCAATTAAGGAGAACCTATATTGGCCTCAAAGTCAATTAACTAGACTAATTAATAAGTCTGATGGCTTGTCTAAAGTGACTCCCATTGATTACTATCTACTAGAAACATCAGTGAGAGTAGCTAATCTTAAATTTGATCAAGTTAAATCTGCAAGCCAGTCTTATCTCGACTCACTGAATGCTACTGAAACTGATCTTGAGGAATTAGATCAAATTATAGCAAACATTTCCCAGTATGAAGATGAGACTCAAGATGAACTTGATGTACTATCCATTATAGTAAAACATCAATCCAATACAAATACTACTATGTCTCAATCCAGTAATCAATTACCTGAGGTTCGTCTACCTACTTTAGACTTACCTACATTTGCATGGCTGGATGAAGAAAATTGGGACACATTTTGGACTTCATTTGAAGTTCATATCCATAACAGGGCTTATCTTGATCCAGTTTCTAAATTTTCATATCTGATTAGTCTTCTCAAAGGGGAGGCTAAAAAGGTCATAAATAACCTAGCTCTCACTGAGAGTAATTATGAGGAAGCTATAAAACTACTGAAGTTGAATTATTGCAACAAGGAGTTAAGTATAGCTATCCTTTATTACCAATTGCTAGATCTGAATGCTCCAAGTAACAGACCAGACTCACTTCAAAGCTTCAGGCTAGAAGTAGAGTCTCTAGTGAAAGCCTTAGGTACTAAAGTTGATGTGCCAGCCTCAGAATGGTCAATCAAGTTACTTTTGCAGAGGAAATTACCTCGAAATATCTTAGCAATCTGCTCACATTATAAAACCGAGTTTCTCACTCTCGAGCAAATATTCGAGGGGCTGAGAATAACCGTTAACAGGTTGAAGACTCATGATAAGATTAAACCTGACTCTAAATCACCTAACATTGACAACTCAGTCAAACCCAAATTGACTTTGAATAAATCCAATAAATCCAAGCCTAAGACTACTCCATCCACTGGAAAAGGGAGTGGTAGTGTAGGTATTTATTCTGTATCTCCCTCTGACACTGCAACTGGTGTGTCTACTAAAAGGACAAATTCAGTCAGAGAGAGAAGGTGTCTGTTCTGTGATCAAGAACATCTCACCTACAAATGCACTGTTTATCCTAACTTTAATACCAGGATTAAACAACTCCAAGAATTACACAGATGCACCAAGTGCATGGGTTCTCATGATCCCAGTAAGTGTGTTGTGCAGCTACGGTTATGCAGTAGATGCCACAAAGGTGTACATCATTATGCCTTATGTAGAAAAATTCATTATTCTTTCAGGCTGAGACTCAATCTGACAGTATCCCTGGGTTCTTCTTAGAGAACAAGTTGCTCTACCGCAGATACAGACCCAGTAAACTGAAGGAGGACGATTGGGCCAACGTCGAACAACTAGTGATTCCTACCAGCCTGCGGCCCACTATTCTACACCTGGCCCACGGAGCACTATCACACTACGGTTTTAACAAGACCAACCATGGGAATCGACAAGACTACTACTGGCCAGGTATGGTTAATGATGTCAAACAACATGTAAAACGATGTCACGTATGTCAGATGGCAGGTAAACAGAACGTCTCTATCCCCAGAGCACCACTGACACCCATTCAGGTGCCTGCGAAACCTTTCCACAGACTTATTATTGACTGTGTTGGTCCTTTACCTCGGACCAGTTCCGGCAACGCCTATATACTAACCATCCTGTGTCCTACCACCAGATTCCCCATAGCAGTTCCAGTAAAGAACATTACGGCTGCTACTGTGGTGAAAAATTTGCTGAAGATCTTCACCCAGTATGGATTTCCAAGGGAGATTCAGAGTGACTGTGGCACCAACTTCACCAGTGATCTCTTCAAACGGACACTGGAAGAGTTCAACATTACACAGGTACTGTCCAGCCCCTATCATCCTGCTTCACAGGGTTCTCTTGAGCATAGTCATCAGACTATCAAAGCACTCCTAAAAAAGTTTTACAATGAGACCTCTAAGGATTGGGATAAGCAACTTGATCTCATCATGTGTATTTTCAGGAGTCTTCCCAATGAGTCACTAGGAGTATCTCCTTATGAGATGCTCTACGGACGTAAGTGCCGTACTCCTCTTAAGGCTTTCAAAGATTCTCTACGTGATGCCACCGTCAGTGAACATCAGAATGTGCCCCAGTTTCTTCAAAACCTACAACACATTCTTGAGAGGGTGCATTCCTTTGCTAAGACCAACCTATTGAAAGCCCAAGAGAGGATGAAGACTCATTACGACCAGCACAGCATAGTAAGCAAATTTAAACAGGGAGACTTCGTGCTAGCTTATTTTCCTATCCCAGGTTCTCCCTTGCAAAACAGGTTTTCAGGACCCTACCGTGTCAAGGAGTGCAGAAACAACTACAACTACGTTCTCGAGACTCCCGATAGGCGGCGGAAGACCCAGTTGTGCCACGTCAACCTACTGAAGCTATATCATGGTACTCCTCCCACTGTGCTAATTAACTACTCCACCTTTACAGGTCCATACAGCCACAGTGAGACCTTCCCTGCTTCTCCTCCCGAAAGCACTGACACTGAGGCAGCGCTTTCCAACTCGGAAATCCTTACTGACATCCATAATTACTTTCAGGACAATAATAGTGCTCCTTTACCATATTCTAATACTATTCTCGCCTCGCCAGATATCCCCAAGCCTTTCATCCTCCATGTCGACGCCAGTAGTACTGGCATCGGGGGTGACCTGATGCAACAAAGAGGCGAAGAGATTCTACCTACTAACTACCAGGAACTACAGCACGATCAAAAAGGAGCTACTCATCGTCCTGAACAGGCAGCACTTTGCACCATACCTGCAAAGTACTCGGTCTACCACCATCTACACGGACCACAACCCTCTTCACTTCCTGCAGCCAGCCCAACTCAACGATCGACTATGTCTACAATGGGCTTGCTAGCTGCAGAATTTCATCCTGGAGATTGCTACACCCAGGAGTCTGACTACATCATATCAGACGCCCTCTCCAGCGTCACTGAGGTAGAGACTGCTCCACCTATCACTCTACGCTTCTTACATCAAGCCCAATTCAATAACCAACATCTGCTACGATGGGCTTTACATCTACAAGGCTTCAATCTGAAGATCTGTTACATCAAGGGGTCTGACAACATCATAGCCGACGCCCTCTCCAGAGTTCATGAGGTAGAGGCAGCTCCACCTACCACTCTACCTCCCGAAAACGTGACTTCTTCCGTAACCGCAGGCTTCGGGGGAGAGTTGTGACGATAATCTCTTTCAAGAGAGATTGAGCCTGCTCTTCCCTTCAATCGTCACGTTTAAAGCTACATTCAAGATACGTTCAGCAGTAGCAAAACGTTTGTCAAGGCAGCCACACGCACCTGCATACCCCACATCCCCCCCCCCCCTCACCGGCTCAGCGCGACACTTCAATGAGCTAACGACCAGTCTTCACTTGCCTGCATTTCAATTGGTTGGTCAAGATCACACCACTCCTGCTTCGCACCACGCACGCCATCTACCCAAGTCAACGTCTAGGTCACACCAAGAGACCTTCCTCAGAATATTCTCGTGCTCTAAGCTGTGAACAACTAACTGATATACATTGTGTATCAAGTAGAGGTTCTTAGCTTGCGCTAATATTCTCAGCACCATTTATTAATTCTTTGCATTCCTGTTAACGTAACCAGTCACTTAATCATTTTGTTATACGTTTTTTTCACTTGTTATTTTTTGCACTATTCAATGCCAAGGGATTGTCTTTATTTAAATTTGTTTTCTAGAGTAATTAAATTTCATTATTTATAGTTTGTGTTTTATGTGTCTTCCTTTACCTTACCACAAACAGGCAAGCAGTCTTTTTTTTTTGTATTATGTGACCTGGCTTTGACACCTGCCATTGGAGGACTGCCGAACATCATACTCCACTACTTTACCGTCACACACACACACACACACCACACACACCTATTATTATATATATATATATTTATATATATATATATATATATATATATATATATATATATATATATATATATATATATATATATGTCGTACCTAGCAGCCAGAACGCACTTCTCAGCCTACTATGCAAGGCCCGATTTGCCTAATAAGCCAAGTTTCATGAATTAATTGTTTTTCGACTACCTAACCTAACCTTTTTCGGCTACCTAACCTAACCTATAAAGATACGTTAGGTTAGGTTAGGTAGGTTGTTAGGTTCGGTCATATATCTACGTAATTTTAACTCCAATAAAAACAAAATTGACCTCAGTCCAATGAAATAGGTAGTTTTTCATTTCATCAGAAAAAAAATAGAGAAAATATATTAATTCAGGAAAACTTAGCTTATTAGGCAAATCGGGCCTTGCATAGTAGGAGAAGTGCGTTCTGGCTACTAGGTACGACATATATATATATATATATATATATATATA
>WNGS01006381.1:19396-30156 GCA_020271785.1 Procambarus virginalis | reverse complement strand
ACACCAAGCTACACACCACGCGACTACACCAGGCTACAACACCACCGGCTACTACACCACGCTACTACACCACGCTGTACACCACGCTACTAACACCAGGCTACTACACTACGCTCATACACCAGGCTACAACACCACGCTATTACACAGGCCACTACACTACGCTACTACACAGCTACAACACCACAGCTATTACACCAGGCCACCTACTACTACCGCTACTACACCAGGCCTACAACACCACGCTAATACACCAGGCCACTACACTACCTACTACACCACGCTGCTACACCACGCTACTAACACCAGGCCACTACCTACACTACTACACCAGGCGACAACACCACGCTATTACACCAGGCACTACACCACGCTACTACACCAGGCCACTACACTACGCTACTACACCAGGCCACTACACTACGCTACTACACCAGGCTACAACACCACGCTATTATCAACCAGGCCACTACACCACGCTACTACACCACGCTACTACAGCCACGCTACTACACTACGCTACTACACCAGGCCACTACACTACACTACTACACCGGACTACTACACACGCTACTACACTTTGCTACTACACTACGCTACTACACCACGCTACAACACCACGCTACTACACCACGCTTACACACCACGCTACTACACTACGCTACTACACCACGCTACTACACCAGGCCACTACACTACGCTACGACACCAGGCCACTACACTACGCTACTACACCAGGCTTCTACACCACGCTACTACACCAGGCCACTACACTACGCTACTACCACAGGCTACAACACCACGTACTACACCACGCTGCTACACCAGGCTACTACACCACGCTACTACACCAGGCCACAACACCAGGCCACGACACTACCGCTCTACACCAGGCTACTACACCACGCTACTACACCAGGCCACTACACCACGCTACTACACCAGCCACTACACTACGCTACTACACCAGGCCCACAACGCCTGGCCACTACCACTACGCTACTACACCCCGCTACTACACACACGCTACTAACCAGGCCACCTACACCACGCTACTACCCCAGGCCACAACACCATGCCACTACACCACGCTACTACACCAGCCACTACACTACGCTACTACACCGGCCACTACACTACGCACTACACCATGCTACTACACACCGCTACTACACCAGGCCACTACACCAGGCCACTACACCATGCTACTACACTACAATACTACACCACGCTACTACACACGCTACTACACCAGGCCACTACACCAGGCCACTACACCAGGCCACTACACCAGGCTACTACACCACGCTACTACACCACACTACTACACAGGACACTACACCACGCTACTACACCAGGCCACTACACTACGCTACTACACCAGGCCACTACACCACGCTACTACACCAGGCCACCTACACCACGCTACTACACCAGGCCATACACAACGCTACTACACCTGCAGGTCCACTACACTACGCTACTACACCAGGCCAGTTACACCAGGCTACTACACATGCTACTACACCAGGACACTACACCACGCTACTACACCAGCCACTACACCACGCTACTACACCAGGCCACTACACCACGCTACTACCCAGGCCACTACACTACGCTACTACATCCAGGCTACTACACCACGCTACTAAACCAGGCCACTACCCCACGCTACTACACCAAGCCACTACACAACGCTACTACACCAGGCCACTACACAATTGCTACTACACCAGGCCATACACTACGCTACTACCCAGGCCACTACACCAGGCTACTACACCACGTACTACACCAGGCCACTACAGCCAACCACTACACCAGGCCACTACTCCACGCTACTACACTAGGCCACTACACCAGACCACTACACCAGGCTACTACACCAGACCACTACACCAGGCAACTACACCACGCTACTACACCAGGCCACTACACCACGACCTCGACTACTTCTCGACCTCGACCTACTCGACCTCATCCGCTTACCTGGAATTCTTCCCCCTCGACCCTCTTCCTAAGAATATGAGAAAAAATGATGAATTAACCTTAATTATGACCCTGTTTCATTTACTAAATGTAGAAATATACTTTTATATTTCTATATTATATAAATAACAGCAGTAATAAAACCTACGATTATGAAACTTTTAAGGTTGCCACAAGGTTTCAATTTTTTTTTAGCTAACGTTTCGTGCAAAACGTTTCAGAAACTTATTTACATCCACACAAAATTACGCATCTAATGCGTGAAATCAAACGTTGCCCAACACTTTCCAACACTTTCCAGATATGTTGTGGCAACCTAAAATTGTTTGCTGGGCTACCCCCTCCCCCCTTCCCACCCACCCCACCGCCTCACCTTATCTCACCTGTGTTTACTTGACACTGCCAGAGAGTCGGTCGGCCGAGCGGACAGCACGCTGGACTTGTGATCCTGTGGTCCAGGGTTCGATCCCAGGCGCCGGCGAAAAACAATGGGCAGAGTTCTTTCACCCTATGCCCCTGTTACCTAGCAGTAAAATAGGTACCTGGTGTTAGTCAGCTGTCACGGGCTGCTTCCTGGGGTGGAGGCCTGGTCGAGGACCGGCCGCGGGGACACTAAAGCCCGGAAATCATCTCAATATACCTCAAGAGCCAGCCAGACGCTGCCTTCAGGTCACCTCCGTAATCTTATCTATCTTATCTTGTGTCTCCGTAACATCTGGACCGTCCTCTCCTTCTTATTGTTCATTCATAATTCCGTACATCGTAATGTTTATTCCTTTTCATTAAACTAGTCAGTTTACACAAATAATCGTGTTAGTAAGCAAGTTCTAGCTCCTGTCCCCCCTTAGTTTATCCCCGTATCTTCCTTCACTAACAGTTCAATCCCCCTAAAATTTTAAATAGCCATATTTCAATCGTAGTACAATACAGTAATTTAGTTACTGAGCTCCAGCTCTTGTCCTCCACCTTAGTTCCATCGCACATCTTCGTTAATAACCGTTAATTTTCATGAAATTTAAACCCGCCATACTCTAACTGAGTAATAACGATATCACATTTACCACCTCTAGCTCTTATCCTCCGCCTTAGTTCTCTCGCGTATCTTCGTTATTACCTAATCAAATTCCCTGAAATTATTACCCTCTGTATATCAGACACAGTAAATAGATTAATTTAGTTACTGAGCTCCAGCTCTTGTCCTCAGCCTTAGATTATCCCCTAACTTCTTTACTATCAGTCCAATCCCCCTAAAATTTTATTCCGTCTTATTTCAATCGTAGTACAATACAGTAATTAGTTACCAAGCTCCAGCTCTCGTCCCTCACCCTACGTCCCTCACATGTCTTTGTTAATATCCTATCAATTCCTTGAAATTTATATCCGCTGTAATTTAGACGTAGTAAACCGAGTCCGAACAATTACCAAACTCTAGCTCACGTCCCCCACCTTAGTTCATTTGTACAAGTTCTTTATTATCAGACCAATCCCCCAGATATTTAAGATCACTATATTTCTACGTAGTAAAATATCAAGACATTACCCGAGTTTCAGCTCATGTCCTCCACTTCAGTTCATCTAATTAGTTCAGATCAAGGCCTTCTCTAGTCTATCAAAGTCGACAACATATCCATTAACACCCTTTCCCTACATTACCTTCTCATCCCCAACTTATCCAAACCTTCATTAATCGTACTGTATTTGCATATTTTTTTCTACATTCACTGTGTTCTTCGTATTCTCATTCATGTTTTCCATGTTCACTCCATGTTCTTCAAAGTTCACAGCCCATTCAGTTCATATTTTTCACCAGTTTTCTCCGTTTTTCTCTGTTCTTGCATTTTTCCCCGTATGTTCACTGTGTTCTTTGTCATGTTTTCATGTACTTCATATGTTCTCTGTACAACTTTTATACTCAATATTCATGCTGCCTTCCATATTTTTGTTCTTTGTCAATATTCATGTTCCTCTACAAGTACTGTTCCTCACAAGATCACTTCGTTTATTCACCTACACTTACAAGTTTTCTACATTCTTTGTCATATTCTCTATGTTCTTCACAAGTTCATTGTTCATTCTTTGTATTCCTATTCTCCTTATCATGTTTTCATGTTCTCTGTAAGTTCATATTCCCAGCATTTTCACTGTATTCATCATCTTTTCTTACATTTGTTCCTTGCCATGTTCCCCATATTTTCTCTGTGCATTCCCTTACATGTTATTTAACGTTCCTTAACTAAAATCTTTCGCCAATCAACTAAAACATAATCACTTTCGTCATTTCTGAACTAAAAAATTACTTGTCAATCAACTAAAAATAAGTCAGGATTAGCCTCGTTCAACACCGTTCTTAACTAAAATAACCTTTCTCTTAGCAAAAATTGTCAAAGGAATCTTACCAACACTGTCCTTAAACAAATCTACACTTTATTCAATACCAAATGTACAAAGACAAACTTTTCTTGTAACTTCTTAACTAAAAGTTACTTGTCAATCAACAGAAAACAGTCAGGATTAATCTCGTCCAACACTGTTCTGAAGTAAAGTATTCGTCAGTCAGCTAAAAAATTGTTACTTTCATCATGTTTCCCTGTCATTTCTTTACTGAAATATCACTTCTCTCAACTAAAAATAGTCAAGTGTGGCCTCTTTCCAACACTGTTCTTAACTAAAATATCCTTTCACTTCCCTAAAAAAATAGTCAAATGTATCTTTTTCATCACTGTTTCTAACTAAAATTATGTGTCTCTAAGTAAGAAAAATTAGTCAAATGTAACTGCATCCAGCACTTTTGTAACTAACCGTATACTTCAAAGAGTAAGAAAAAGTCACTTTCTTCATGTTTGCTTGTCATTTCTTAACTGAAATATCGCTTCTCTCAACAGAAAATAGTCAAGTGTAGCCTCTTTCCAACAATGTTCTTAACTAAAGTAACCTTTCGCTTCGGTAAAAATAGTCAAGGAAACTTCTTTCAGCACTTTATCATCAGTCATTATGTTTCGTCAAGTAAGAAAAAATAGTCAAAGATATCTATCATCGCTGTTCTTAACCGACATTTATACTTCGTAGAGCACTAAATTGTCACTATCATCATATTTTTCATGTCTTTCCTCAACTAAAATAGTCAAATGTAACTTCTTTCAGCACTTTCGTAAGTAACAGTATACTTCATGGAATAAGAAAAATAGTCAAAGTCTCTCTTCAAGACATCAAGGACACTCTTCGAGATATCAGAGACACTCTCAAACATTCCAAAAAGTTACTCGCATCCTCAAAGTTATTCTCAGAGACATCAAAGTTATTCTCTATGTCACCAAAAGTTATTCTCTAAGTAACATTTCCTTCATCAGAGAAACTTTCTAAGGCATCTTCGTTCATTAAAGTTATTCTCAGAGACATCTAAAGTTAATGTCTAAGGCATAAAAGTTATTCTCAGAGCTATCAAAATTATTCTCGAAGTCATCAAGAAGGTATTTTCATGTACTCAAGAGTTAATCTTGGTTATCACAGTTGTTCTGTAAGATATCTTCGAGACATCAAAACTGCTCTTCAATACATCAAAGACACAAACAAAATACTTCTCATGACCTCAAAAGTTAATCTCAGAGCTATCAAAAGTTATTCTCAGACATCTTCATCCATAAAAGTTATTCTCAGAGACATCAAAGTTATTCTCTGTCACCAAAAGTTATTCCCAGAGCTACCAAAGTTATTCTGAGAGCTATCAAAAGTTAATCTCAGTCATCAAAAGGTACTTTCATGTCCTCAAAGATAATCTCAAAGTCATCAAAGATATTCTCAGAGACATCAAAGTATTTCTCAGAGTCATTAAAAGTTATTCTCAGAGCTATCAAAAAGTTATTCTCAGTCGTCAGAGAAACTTACCAAGACATCTTCGTTCATTAAAGTTATTCTCTAAGTCATAAAAGTTATTCCCAGTGACATTAAAGTTAATCTCTGTCATCAAAAGTTAATCTCAGTCATCAAATGTTATTCTCTAACTAACCTTTCGTTCATCGGAGAAGCTTTCTAAGACATCTTCGTTCATCAAAGTTGTTCTCTAAGTCTTCAAAGTTGTTCTCAAAGTCATCAAAGTTAATAATCTCTAATTCACATTCGCTCATCAGAGAAACTTTCCAAAACATTTTTTTCCGTAAAGTTATTCTCAGAGACATCAAAAGTTATTCCCAGAGCTATCAAAGTTATTCTCAGAGCTATCAAAAGTTAATCTCTAAGTCGTCAAAGTTAGTCACTGAGCTAACAATAGTTATTCTCAGAGCTAGCAAAATTTATTTCAGCGTCATCAAAGGTAATCTCTAAGTCACTTTCATTCATCAAAGTTAATCTCAGAGTCGTCAAAGGTAATCTCTAACTCACTCTCGTTCATCAAAAGTAGTTTTCAAAGACATCAAAGTTAATCTCGGAGTTTTTCAAAAGTTATTCTCAGACATCTTCATCCATAAAAGTTATTCTCCAAGCTATCAAACAATACTACTCATGTTTTCAAAAATCATTCTCAGAGTTATCCAAAGATATTCTCATGTCCACAAAAGTTATTCTCCGAGCTATCAAACAATACTACTCATGTTCTCAAAAGTCATTTTCAAAGTCATCAAAGTTATTCTCAGAGTCATCAAAGCTATTTTCAGTGTCATCAAAGGTAATCTCTAACTCACTTTCGTTCATCAAAGTTTATCTTAGAGTTGTCAAAGGTAATCTCTAACTCCCCGTCGTTCATCAAAAGTTGTTCTCTAAGTCACTTCGTTCATCAAAGAAACTCTCCTTCTTCCAACAAGTTATACTTCAAGATATCAATGTTATTCTCTAAGACATCTTCAGTCATAAAATTTCTCTCCAAAAATGTATCTAGTTCAGCTTTTCATATCAAACCTGCAATTTTGTTAAAATATATTTCCTTAGACACATTACCTTTAAACTGTTCTCTGTACAACACTGCTTAAACCTACCTAACTTATCCTCCCCACCCAATGTTACTTACCTAACACAACATTCCTAAACCTAACTTAGCCTACCCTAACCTAACCTAACTTACCTAACCTAATCTAACTTAACTTGCATAACCTAACCTAACTTAACTTGCATAACCTAACCTAACTTAACTTGCATAACCTAACTTAACTTGCATAACCTAACCTAACCTAACTTACATAACCTAACTTATCTTGCATAACCTCACCTAATGTAACCTAACTTAACTTGCATAACCTAACCTAACCTAACTTACATAACCTAACTTAACTATCCTAACCTAACCTAACCTAACTTTACCTATCCTAACTTAGCCCAACCTATCCTAACTTAACATAACCTAACCTAACTTGCATAACCTATCCTAACCTTACCTAACTTAGCTTAACATAGCTTGCATAACCTAATCTAACCCAACCTAACTTAACCCAACCTATCCTAACTTAACTTGCATAACCTAACCTAACTTAGCTTAACATAGCTTGCATAACCTAACCTAACCTAACCTAACTTAACCCAACCTATCCTAACTTAACTTGCATAACCTAACCTAACTTATCTTAACATAGCTTGCATAACACATAACTTAACGTAACCTAACCTAACCTAACTTACCTAACCTTACTTAATGTAACTTAATCTATCCTAACTTAACCTATCATAACTTAACCAAACCTAACTTAAAGTAAATTACTTAACGTAACCTTACATACCCAAACTGATGTAACCTAACTTACTTAGTCCAACCAGACATGACCTAATATTAACTTACATAAATATTTCTGCTTGTCTTTTGTGTTTCGTCAATCAATGTCTCATTCATTTGTTCGTTTCAATAGTTAACTTCTCAAATGGACATTTTTGCATTTCAGGGGGTTATTTGTTAAAAATTGGGTGTTTAACCATTTCAAAGGATTTTTGTTATATATGTGCATTTACTCGTTTCAAGGGTTAATTTCTCAAATGTTCATTTTTTGCAATTCAAGGGTTATTTGTTAAAGTTCATCAAGTTGCTCATAAGTTGTATTTATTATGTTTTATCTTATCTTATATTATCATAGGGATAAACTAAGGTGGGGACAGGAGCTAGAACTTGCTTACTAACACGATTCATTTGTGTAAAACTGACTAGTTTAATGAAAAGGAATAAACATTACGATGTACGGAATTATGAATGAACAATAAGAAGGAGAGGGACGGTCCAGATGTTACGGAGACACAATGATAAGATTAGATAAGATTACGGAGGTGACCTGAAGGCAGCGTCTGGCTGGCGGTGTCAAGTAAACACAGGTGAGATAAGGTGAGGCGGTGGGGGTGGGTGGGAAGGGGGAGGGGGTAGGAGATGTAGGGGGGAGGGGGAAGGCAGGGAGAGGGGATGGCTAGGTAATGATTCAGTTATATAGCCATATACTAGTTTCTAAGTACGAATCCTACTTAAATGTATACGGCCTAAATATCGGTTTATTATAGGTAAGAACTCTGAAAAATTTGAATTTCTCCCATAAGAACTCTTAACAAACTTCTGTGACATTATTTTCATCAAAAGAACACTTAACGAACTTATAAGATTACTTTATTTGAAATAGTAGTTGAAAAATCCGCGATTGGAAACAAACAAAATTACCCATAGAGTTCACCTGGAAATGATGTGACACAAACATGGTATTTCTAAATTTACCTGAAAGCCCTGTGACATAAACGGGATATTTTTCCAAAACAAATATCCCATTTACGCCTTCATCCCTACTACTCAGGTGATGGAGGCGGCAGGTGATGGGGGAGGCAGGTGATGGGGGCGGGAGGTGATGAGAGCCGTCAGGTGATGAGGGCGGCAGGTGATGGGGGCGGCAAGTGATAGGGGGGCGGCAGGTAATGGGGGCGGCAGGTGATGGGGGCCGTAAAGTGATGGAGGCGGCATGTGTTAGGGACGGCAAGTGATGGGGGCGGTAGGTGATGGGGGTGGCAGGAGATGGGGAGCTGCAGGTTATGAGAGGTAACAGGTGATGGGGGCGGCAGATGATGGGGCGGCAAGTGATTTGGGGCGGCAAGTGATGGGGGCGGCAGGAGATGGGAGGGCGGCAGGTGATGGGGCGGCAAGTGATGGGGGCGGAGATGATGGTAGCGGCAGGTGAGGGGGGCGGCAGGTGATGGAGAGCGGCAGGTGAAAGGGGCGTCAGGTGATGGGGGGCGGCAAGTGATGGGCGAGCGGCAGGTGATGGGGGGCGGCAGGTGATGGAGGTGGCAGGTGATGGGGCGGCAGGTGAAGGGGGCAGCAGGTGATGGAGGGCGGCAGGTGATGGGAGTGGCAGGTGATGGGTGGCAATAGGTGATGGGGGGCAGCAAGTGATGGGGGTGGCAAGTGATGTGGGGCGGCAGGTCATGCCGCCCTTTATCAGTCTCTCTATGTTGAATTTACTTAAGAAGGATACTCTCTATCATCTTTATGCATTTCAAGAATCTCTACAACACAGCAAAAAATGTGTTCCAAGAACATTTTAATTGTCATTCGCACTCTTCTACACAGCTTTATATAAAGAATTACTCTCATGCCATCTTTTTAGTTTCTTATGACACTCTCAAAGTCATTAAGAATACCCTCCAGACATCAAATATAATCTCATTGACAGTAATATTTTCCTGTAAGTTATCAAAGAGAAACTCTTAAACATCAAGATTAGTCTTCAAGCGTATAATATCACTCCCAGTCCAGCTTACCCATTCCTCACTGTCTTAGCTAAATTTTCCATCATGACATAACCTAACCTACATAACTCTGCTGAGATAACTTTCCCGTCATAACTTCCCATACCTAATCTAACTATCCTAATGTAACTTACACAGCCCAACCTAGTCATTCCTCACTGTCAGAGCTAAGTTATCCATCATGACTTAACCTAACTTACATAACTCTGCTGAGATAACTTTCCTATCATAACTTCTCTTACCTAATCTAACTATTCTAATGTAACTTATATTGTTCAACCTAGTCATTCCTCTCTGTCATACCTAAGTTATCCATCCTGACATAACCTAACTTACATAAATTAGCCGACATAACTTTCATATCATAACTTTCCTTACCTAATCTAACTATCCTAATGTAACTTACCCACCCAACCCTAACTTTTCCTCCCTATCTTACCTAAGTTATCTATCATAACATAACCTAATTTACATAATTTACTAGACATAACTTCCACTACCCAACCTATCTATCCTAATTTAACTTATCGAGCTGAAACTGCCTTTTCCTCAGTATCTTATCTAACTTAACCATCCTGATATAACCGAACATACATAACTTAGCTGACATAACTTACCCAACCTGATCTGCCAAACTTATTCTACACAATGCAACTTACTTTAGTCAAACTTATCTATCTTCTACTACCTTACAGAACATATCTTCCCTTACTTAACCTACATTACATGTAGGAGAACACACAACTTACACATCTGGACCGGGGCTAAGGTACATATCATGCTAACTTCACTGATCTTAACTTACTTTCACTCATAGCCCGTTCTTATTTCCCGCTGTTCTGCTCTGCTCCCAATTTCTTAGTAAAGTATTGTTTAAGCATCCTTCTATTACATGACACATCTAAACCTATCCTAACGTGCACTTGTACACCATCCACCCAACATATTAAGTTCATCTTAGCTTAATAGCTTATGATGATATACAGTAGTATACATTTCCTCATAGAATTATTATTTATTATTATTATTATTATTATTATTATTATTATTATTATTATTATTATTATTATTATTAT
>WNGS01006380.1:5259-21329 GCA_020271785.1 Procambarus virginalis | reverse complement strand
CGCCAGCTGTGTATTACTAGTGTGGTGGTCGCCAGCTGTGTATTACTAGTGTGGTGGTCGCCAGCTGTGTATTACTAGTGTGGTGGTCGCCAGCTGTGTATTACTAGTGTGGTGGTCGCCAGCTGTGTATTACTAGTGTGGTGGTCGCCAGCTGTGTATTACTAGTGTGGTGGTCGCCAGCTGTGTAACACTAGTGTGATGGTCGCCAGCTGTGTATTACTAGTGTGGTGGTCGCCAGCTGTGTATTACTAGTGTGGTGGTCGCCAGCTGTGTATTACTAGTGTGGTGGTCGCCAGCTGTGTATTACTAGTGTGGTGGTCGCCAGCTGTGTATTACTAGTGTGGTGGTCGCCAGCTGTGTATTACTAGTGTGGTGGTCGCCAGCTGTGTATTACTAGTGTGATGGTCACCAGCTGTGTATTACTAGTGTGTGGTCACCAGCTGTGTATTACTAGTGTGGTGGTCGCCAGCTGTGTATTACTAGTGTGGTGGTCGCCAGCTGTGTATTACTAGTGTGGTGGTCGCCAGCTGTGTATTACTAGTGTGGTGGTCGCCAGCTGTGTATTACTAGTGTGGTGGTCGCCAGCTGTGTATTACTAGTGTGGTGGTCGCCAGCTGTGTATTACTAGTGTGATGGTCGCCAGCTGTGTATTACTAGTGTGATGGTCACCAGCTGTGTATTACTAGTGTGGTGGTCGCCAGCTGTGTATTACTAGTGTGATGGTCGCCAGCTGTGTATTACTAGTGTGGTGGTCGCCAGCTGTGTATTACTAGTGTGGTGGTCGCCAGCTGTGTATTACTAGTGTGGTGGTCGCCAGCTGTGTATTACTAGTGTGTGGTCGCCAGCTGTGTATTACTAGTGTGTGGTCGCCAGCTGTGTACACTAGTGTGATGGTCGCCAGCTGTGTATTACTAGTGTGATGGTCACCAGCTGTGTATTACTAGTGTGATGGTCGCCAGCTGTGTATTACTAGTGTGATGGTCGCCAGCTGTGTATTACTAGTGTGATGGTCGCCAGCTGTGTATTACTAGTGTGATGGTCACCAGCTGTGTATTACTAGTGTGATGGTCGCCAGCTGTGTACACTAGTGTGATGGTCGCCAGCTGTGTATTACTAGTGTGATGGTCGCCAGCTGTGTATTACTAGTGTGGTGGTCGCCAGCTGTGTACACTAGTGTGATGGTCGCCAGCTGTGTATTACTAGTGTGGTGGTCGCCAGCTGTGTATTACTAGTGTGTGGTCGCCAGCTGTGTATTACTAGTGTGGTGGTTGCCAGCTGTGTATTACTAGTGTGATGGTCACCAGCTGTGTATTACAAGTATGATGGTCACCAGCTGTGTATTACTAGTGTGATGGTCGTCAGCTGTGTATTACTAGTGTGATGGTCGCCAGCTGTGTATCACTAGTGTGGTGGTTGCCAGCTGTGTATCACTTGTGTGGTGGTTGCCAGCTGTGTATTACTAGTGTGATGGTCGCCAGCTGTGTATTACTAGTGTGGTGGTTGCCAGCTGTGTATCACTAGTGTGGTGGTCGCCAGCTGTGTATTACTAGTGTGATGGTCGCCAGCTGTGTATTACTAGTGTAATGGTCGCCAGCTGTGTATTACTAGTGTGGTGGTCGCCACTGTGTATCACTAGTGTAATGGTCGCCAGCTGTGTATTTCTAGTGTGGTGGTCGCCAGCTGTGTATTACTAGTGTGGTGGTCGCCAGCTGTGTATTACTAGTGTGGTGGTCACCAGCTGTGTATTACTAGTGTGATGGTCGCCAGCTGTGTATTACTAGTGTGGTGGTCGCCAGCTGTGTATTACTAGTGTGGTGGTCGCCAGCTGTGTATTACTAGTGTGATGGTCGCCAGCTGTGTATTACTAGTGTGATGGTCGCCAGCTGTGTACACTAGTGTGGCGGTCACCAGCTGTGTATTACTAGTGTAGTGGTCGCCAGCTGTGTATTACTAGTGTGATGGTCGCCAGCTGTGTATTACTAGTGTGGTGGTCACCAGCTGTGTACACTAGTGTGATGGTCGCCAGCTGTGTATTACTAGTGTGGTGGTCACCAGCTGTGTACACTAGTGTGGTGGTCGCCAGCTGTGTATCACTAGTGTGGTGGTCACCAGCTGTGTACACTAGTGTGATGGTCGCCAGCTGTGTATTACTAGTGTGATGGTCGCCAGCTGTGTATCACTAGTGTGGTGGTCACCAGCTGTGTACACTAGTGTGATGGTCACCAGCTGTGTATTACTAGTGTGATGGTCGCCAGCTGTGTATCACTAGTGTGGTGGTCACCAGCTGTGTACACTAGTGTGATGGTCGCCAGCTGTGTATTACTAGTGTGGTGGTCGCCAGCTGTGTATCACTAGTGTGATGGTCGCCAGCTGTGTATCACTAGTGTGGTGGTCACCAGCTGTGTACACTAGTGTGATGGTCGCCAGCTGTGTATTACTAGTGTGGTGGTCGCCAGCTGTGTATTACTAGTGTGATGGTCGCCAGCTGTGTATTACTAGTGTGATGGTCGCCAGCTGTGTACACTAGTGTGGTGGTCACCAGCTGTGTATTACTAGTGTGGTGGTCGCCAGCTGTGTATTACTAGTGTGATGGTCGCCAGCTGTGTATTACTAGTGTGGTGGTCACCAGCTGTGTACACTAGTGTGATGGTCGCCAGCTGTGTATTACTAGTGTGGTGGTCACCAGCTGTGTACTAGTGTGGTGGTCGCCAGCTGTGTATTACTAGTGTGGTGGTCACCAGCTGTGTACACTAGTGTGATGGTCGCCAGCTGTGTATTACTAGTGTGATGGTCGCCAGCTGTGTATCACTAGTGTGGTGGTCACCAGCTGTGTACACTAGTGTGATGGTCACCAGCTGTGTATTACTAGTGTGATGGTCGCCAGCTGTGTATCACTAGTGTGGTGGTCACCAGCTGTGTACACTAGTGTGATGGTCGCCAGCTGTGTATTACTAGTGTGGTGGTCGCCAGCTGTGTATCACTAGTGTGATGGTCGCCAGCTGTGTATTACTAGTGTGGTGGTCACCAGCTGTGTACACTAGTGTGATGGTCGCCAGCTGTGTATTACTAGTGTGGTGGTCGCCAGCTGTGTATTACTAGTGTGATGGTCGCCAGCTGTGTATTACTAGTGTGATGGTCGCCAGCTGTGTATCACTAGTGTGGTGGTCGCCAGCTGTGTATTACTAGTGTGATGGTCGCCAGCTGTGTATTACTAGTGTGGTGGTCGCCAGCTGTGTATTACTAGTGTGCTGGTCGCCAGCTGTGTATTACTAGTGTGATGGTCGCCAGCTGTGTATTACTAGTGTGGTGGTCGCCAGCTGTGTATTACTAGTGTGATGGTCGCCAGCTGTGTACACTAGTGTGGTGGTCACCAGCTGTGTACACTAGTGTGGTGGTCACCAGCTGTGTATTACTAGTGTGGTGGTCGCCAGCTGTGTATTACTAGTGTGGTGGTCACCAGCTGTGTATTACTAGTGTGGTGGTCGCCAGCTGTGTATTACTAGTGTGGTGGTCGCCAGCTGTGTATTACTAGTGTGGTGGTCGCCAGCTGTGTACACTAGTGTGGTGGTCGCCAGCTGTGTATTACTAGTGTGATGGTCGCCAGCTGTGTACACTAGTGTGATGGTCGCCAGCTGTGTATTACTAGTGTGGTGGTCGCCAGCTGTGTATTACTAGTGTGGTGGTCACCAGCTGTGTATTACTAGTGTGGTGGTCGCCAGCTGTGTATTACTAGTGTGGTGGTCGCCAGCTGTGTATTACTAGTGTGGTTATCACCAGCTGTGTATTACTAGTGTGATGGTCGCCAGCTGTGTACACTAGTGTGGTGGTCACCAGCTGTGTATTACTAGTGTGATGGTCGCCAGCTGTGTATTACTAGTGTAGTGGTCGCCAGCTGTGTATTACTAGTGTGGTGGTCACCAGCTGTGTATTACTAGTGTGATGGTCACCAGCTGTGTACACTAGTGTGGTGGTCGCCAGCTGTGTACACTAGTGTGGTGGTCGCCAGCTGTGTATTACTAGTGTGATGGTCGCCAGCTGTGTACACTAGTGTGATGGTCGCCAGCTGTGTATTACTAGTGTGGTGGTCGCCAGCTGTGTATTACTAGTGTGATGGTCGCCAGCTGTGTACACTAGTGTGGTGGTCGCCAGCTGTGTATTACTAGTGTGGTGGTCACCAGCTGTGTATTACTAGTGTGGTGGTCGCCAGCTGTGTATTACTAGTGTGATGGTCACCAGCTGTGTATTACTAGTGTGGTGGTCGCCAGCTGTGTATTACTAGTGTGGTGGTCGCCAGCTGTGTATTACTAGTGTGGTGGTCGCCAGCTGTGTATTACTAGTGTGATGGTCGCCAGCTGTGTATTACTAGTGTGATGGTCACCAGCTGTGTATTACTAGTGTGATGGTCGCCAGCTGTGTATTACTAGTGTGATGGTCACCAGCTGTGTATTACTAGTGTGATGGTCGCCAGCTGTGTATTACTAGTGTGATGGTCGCCAGCTGTGTATTACTAGTGTGATGGTCGCCAGCTGTGTATTACTAGTGTGATGGTCGCCAGCTGTGTATTACTAGTGTGATGGTCACCAGCTGTTTATTACTAGTGTGATGGTCACCAGCTGTGTATTACTAGTGTGATGGTCACCAGCTGTGTATTACTAGTGTGGTGGTCGCCAGCTGTGTATTACTAGTGTGATGGTCACCAGCTGTGTATTACTAGTGTGATGGTCGCCAGCTGTGTATTACTAGTGTGATGGTCGCCAGCTGTGTATTACTAGTGTGGTGGTCGCCAGCTGTGTATTACTAGTGTGGTGGTCACCAGCTGTGTATTACTAGTGTGATGGTCGCCAGCTGTGTATTACTAGTGTGATGGTCGCCAGCTGTGTATTACTAGTGTGATGGTCGCCAGCTGTGTATTACTAGTGTGATGGTCGCCAGCTGTGTATTACTAGTGTGGTGGTCGCCAGCTGTGTATTACTAGTGTGATGGTCGCCAGCTGTGTATTACTAGTGTGATGGTCACCAGCTGTGTATTACTAGTGTGGTGGTCGCCAGCTGTGTATTACTAGTGTGATGGTCACCAGCTGTGTATTACTAGTGTGATGGTCACCAGCTGTGTATTACTAGTGTGATGGTCGCCAGCTGTGTATTACTAGTGTGGTGGTCGCCAGCTGTGTATTACTAGTGTGGTGGTCACCAGCTGTGTATTACTAGTGTGATGGTCGCCAGCTGTGTATTACTAGTGTGGTGGTCGCCAGCTGTGTATTACTAGTGTGATGGTCGCCAGCTGTGTATTACTAGTGTGGTGGTCGCCAGCTGTGTATTACTAGTGTGATGGTCGCCAGCTGTGTATTACTAGTGTGGTGGTCGCCAGCTGTGTATTACTAGTGTGGTGGTCGCCAGCTGTGTATTACTAGTGTGATGGTCGCCAGCTGTGTATTACTAGTGTGGTGGTCACCAGCTGTGTATTACTAGTGTGGTGGTCGCCAGCTGTGTATTACTAGTGTGGTGGTCGCCAGCTGTGTATTACTAGTGTGGTGGTCACCAGCTGTGTATTACTAGTGTGGTGGTCGCCAGCTGTGTATTACTAGTGTGATGGTCGCCAGCTGTGTATTACTAGTGTGGTGGTCGCCAGCTGTGTATTACTAGTGTGGTGGTCGCCAGCTGTGTATTACTAGTGTGATGGTCGCCAGCTGTGTATTACTAGTGTGGTGGTCGCCAGCTGTGTATTACTAGTGTGGTGGTCGCCAGCTGTGTATTACTAGTGTGATGGTCGCCAGCTGTGTATTACTAGTGTGATGGTCGCCAGCTGTGTATTACTAGTGTGGTGGTCACCAGCTGTGTATTACTAGTGTGGTGGTCGCCAGCTGTGTATTACTAGTGTGATGGTCGCCAGCTGTGTATTACTAGTGTGGTGGTCGCCAGCTGTGTATTACTAGTGTGGTGGTCACCAGCTGTGTATTACTAGTGTGGTGGTCGCCAGCTGTGTATTACTAGTGTGGTGGTCGCCAGCTGTGTATTACTAGTGTGGTGGTCGCCAGCTGTGTATTACTAGTGTGGTGGTCGCCAGCTGTGTATTACTAGTGTGATGGTCGCCAGCTGTGTATTACTAGTGTGGTGGTCGCCAGCTGTGTATTACTAGTGTGGTGGTCGCCAGCTGTGTATTACTAGTGTGGTGGTCGCCAGCTGTGTATTACTAGTGTGGTGGTCGCCAGCTGTGTATTACTAGTGTGATGGTCGCCAGCTGTGTATTACTAGTGTGGTGGTCGCCAGCTGTGTACACTAGTGTGGTGGTCGCCAGCTGTGTATTACTAGTGTGATGGTCGCCAGCTGTGTACACTAGTGTGATGGTCGCCAGCTGTGTATTACTAGTGTGGTGGTCGCCAGCTGTGTATTACTAGTGTGATGGTCGCCAGCTGTGTATTACTAGTGTGGTGGTCGCCAGCTGTGTATTACTAGTGTGGTGGTCGCCAGCTGTGTATTACTAGTGTGGTGGTCGCCAGCTGTGTATTACTAGTGTGATGGTCGCCAGCTGTGTATTACTAGTGTGGTGGTCGCCAGCTGTGTATTACTAGTGTGGTGGTCGCCAGCTGTGTATTACTAGTGTGGTGGTCGCCAGCTGTGTATTACTAGTGTGATGGTCGCCAGCTGTGTATTACTAGTGTGGTGGTCGCCAGCTGTGTATTACTAGTGTGGTGGTCACCAGCTGTGTATTACTAGTGTGATGGTCGCCAGCTGTGTACTAGTGTGGTGGTCACCAGCTGTGTATTACTAGTGTGATGGTCGCCAGCTGTGTATTACTAGTGTGGTGGTCGCCAGCTGTGTATTACTAGTGTGGTGGTCACCAGCTGTGTATTACTAGTGTGATGGTCACCAGCTGTGTACACTAGTGTGGTGGTCGCCAGCTGTGTACACTAGTGTGGTGGTCGCCAGCTGTGTATTACTAGTGTGATGGTCGCCAGCTGTGTACACTAGTGTGATGGTCGCCAGCTGTGTATTACTAGTGTGGTGGTCGCCAGCTGTGTATTACTAGTGTGATGGTCGCCAGCTGTGTACACTAGTGTGGTGGTCGCCAGCTGTGTATTACTAGTGTGGTGGTCACCAGCTGTGTATTACTAGTGTGGTGGTCGCCAGCTGTGTATTACTAGTGTGATGGTCACCAGCTGTGTATTACTAGTGTGGTGGTCGCCAGCTGTGTATTACTAGTGTGGTGGTCGCCAGCTGTGTATTACTAGTGTGGTGGTCGCCAGCTGTGTATTACTAGTGTGATGGTCGCCAGCTGTGTATTACTAGTGTGATGGTCACCAGCTGTGTATTACTAGTGTGATGGTCGCCAGCTGTGTATTACTAGTGTGATGGTCACCAGCTGTGTATTACTAGTGTGATGGTCGCCAGCTGTGTATTACTAGTGTGATGGTCGCCAGCTGTGTATTACTAGTGTGATGGTCGCCAGCTGTGTATTACTAGTGTGATGGTCGCCAGCTGTGTATTACTAGTGTGATGGTCACCAGCTGTGTATTACTAGTGTGATGGTCACCAGCTGTGTATTACTAGTGTGATGGTCGCCAGCTGTGTATTACTAGTGTGGTGGTCGCCAGCTGTGTATTACTAGTGTGATGGTCGCCAGCTGTGTATTACTAGTGTGATGGTCGCCAGCTGTGTATTACTAGTGTGATGGTCGCCAGCTGTGTATTACTAGTGTGGTGGTCGCCAGCTGTGTATTACTAGTGTGGTGGTCGCCAGCTGTGTATTACTAGTGTGATGGTCGCCAGCTGTGTATTACTAGTGTGATGGTCGCCAGCTGTGTATTACTAGTGTGATGGTCGCCAGCTGTGTATTACTAGTGTGGTGGTCGCCAGCTGTGTATTACTAGTGTGATGGTCACCAGCTGTGTATTACTAGTGTGATGGTCGCCAGCTGTGTATTACTAGTGTGATGGTCGCCAGCTGTGTATTACTAGTGTGGTGGTCGCCAGCTGTGTATTACTAGTGTGATGGTCGCCAGCTGTGTATTACTAGTGTGATGGTCACCAGCTGTGTATTACTAGTGTGATGGTCACCAGCTGTGTATTACTAGTGTGGTGGTCGCCAGCTGTGTATCACTAGTGTGGTGGTCACCAGCTGTGTATTACTAGTGTGATGGTCGCCAGCTGTGTATTACTAGTGTGATGGTCGCCAGCTGTGTATTACTAGTGTGATGGTCGCCAGCTGTGTATTACTAGTGTGGTGGTCGCCAGCTGTGTATTACTAGTGTGATGGTCGCCAGCTGTGTACACTAGTGTGGTGGTCGCCAGCTGTGTACACTAGTGTGGTGGTCGCCAGCTGTGTATTACTAGTGTGATGGTCGCCAGCTGTGTATTACTAGTGTGGTGGTCGCCAGCTGTGTATTACTAGTGTGGTGGTCGCCAGCTGTGTATTACTAGTGTGGTGGTCGCCAGCTGTGTATTACTAGTGTGGTGGTCGCCAGCTGTGTATTACTAGTGTGGTGGTCGCCAGCTGTGTATTACTAGTGTGATGGTCGCCAGCTGTGTATTACTAGTGTGATGGTCGCCAGCTGTGTATTACTAGTGTGGTGGTCGCCAGCTGTGTATTACTAGTGTGATGGTCGCCAGCTGTGTACACTAGTGTGGTGGTCGCCAGCTGTGTATTACTAGTGTGGTGGTCGCCAGCTGTGTATTACTAGTGTGATGGTCGCCAGCTGTGTATACTAGTGTGATGGTCGCCAGCTGTGTATTACTAGTGTGGTGGTCGCCAGCTGTGTATTACTAGTGTGGTGGTCGCCAGCTGTGTATTACTAGTGTGATGGTCGCCAGCTGTGTATTACTAGTGTGGTGGTCGCCAGCTGTGTATTACTAGTGTGGTGGTCGCCAGCTGTGTATTACTAGTGTGGTGGTCGCCAGCTGTGTATTACTAGTGTGGTGGTCGCCAGCTGTGTATTACTAGTGTGGTGGTCGCCAGCTGTGTATTACTAGTGTGGTGGTCACCAGCTGTGTATTACTAGTGTGATGGTCGCCAGCTGTGTACACTAGTGTGGTGGTCACCAGCTGTGTATTACTAGTGTTGTGGTCGCCAGCTGTGTATTACTAGTGTAGTGGTCGCCAGCTGTGTATTACTAGTGTGGTGGTCACCAGCTGTGTATTACTAGTGTGATGGTCACCAGCTGTGTACACTAGTGTGGTGGTCGCCAGCTGTGTACACTAGTGTGGTGGTCGCCAGCTGTGTATTACTAGTGTGATGGTCGCCAGCTGTGTACACTAGTGTGATGGTCGCCAGCTGTGTATTACTAGTGTGGTGGTCGCCAGCTGTGTATTACTAGTGTGATGGTCGCCAGCTGTGTACACTAGTGTGGTGGTCGCCAGCTGTGTATTACTAGTGTGGTGGTCGCCAGCTGTGTATTACTAGTGTGGTGGTCGCCAGCTGTGTATTACTAGTGTGGTGGTCACCAGCTGTGTATTACTAGTGTGGTGGTCGCCAGCTGTGTATTACTAGTGTGGTGGTCGCCAGCTGTGTATTACTAGTGTGGTGGTCGCCAGCTGTGTATTACTAGTGTGATGGTCGCCAGCTGTGTATTACTAGTGTGGTGGTCACCAGCTGTGTATTACTAGTGTGATGGTCGCCAGCTGTGTATTACTAGTGTGATGGTCACCAGCTGTGTATTACTAGTGTGATGGTCGCCAGCTGTGTATTACTAGTGTGATGGTCGCCAGCTGTGTATTACTAGTGTGATGGTCGCCAGCTGTGTATTACTAGTGTGATGGTCGCCAGCTGTGTATTACTAGTGTGATGGTCGCCAGCTGTGTATTACTAGTGTGATGGTCACCAGCTGTGTATTACTAGTGTGATGGTCACCAGCTGTGTATTACTAGTGTGGTGGTCGCCAGCTGTGTATTACTAGTGTGATGGTCGCCAGCTGTGTATTACTAGTGTGATGGTCGCCAGCTGTGTATTACTAGTGTGATGGTCGCCAGCTGTGTATTACTAGTGTGGTGGTCGCCAGCTGTGTATTACTAGTGTGGTGGTCGCCAGCTGTGTATTACTAGTGTGATGGTCGCCAGCTGTGTATTACTAGTGTGATGGTCGCCAGCTGTGTATTACTAGTGTGATGGTCGCCAGCTGTGTATTACTAGTGTGATGGTCGCCAGCTGTGTATTACTAGTGTGATGGTCGCCAGCTGTGTATTACTAGTGTGATGGTCGCCAGCTGTGTATTACTAGTGTGATGGTCGCCAGCTGTGTATTACTAGTGTGGTGGTCGCCAGCTGTGTATTACTAGTGTGGTGGTCGCCAGCTGTGTATTACTAGTGTGATGGTCGCCAGCTGTGTATTACTAGTGTGGTGGTCGCCAGCTGTGTATTACTAGTGTGGTGGTCGCCAGCTGTGTATTACTAGTGTGATGGTCGCCAGCTGTGTATTACTAGTGTGATGGTCGCCAGCTGTGTATTACTAGTGTGATGGTCGCCAGCTGTGTATTACTAGTGTGGTGGTCGCCAGCTGTGTATTACTAGTGTGATGGTCGCCAGCTGTGTATTACTAGTGTGATGGTCGCCAGCTGTGTATTACTAGTGTGGTGGTCGCCAGCTGTGTATTACTAGTGTGGTGGTCGCCAGCTGTGTATTACTAGTGTGATGGTCGCCAGCTGTGTATTACTAGTGTGGTGGTCGCCAGCTGTGTATTACTAGTGTGGTGGTCGCCAGCTGTGTATTACTAGTGTGATGGTCGCCAGCTGTGTATTACTAGTGTGGGTCGCCAGCTGTGTATTACTAGTGTGGTGGTCGCCAGCTGTGTATTACTAGTGTGGTGGTCGCCAGCTGTGTATTACTAGTGTGATGGTCGCCAGCTGTGTATTACTAGTGTGGTGGTCGCCAGCTGTGTATTACTAGTGTGGTGGTCGCCAGCTGTGTATTACTAGTGTGATGGTCGCCAGCTGTGTATTACTAGTGTGGTGGTCGCCAGCTGTGTATTACTAGTGTGGTGGTCGCCAGCTGTGTATTACTAGTGTGGTGGTCGCCAGCTGTGTATTACTAGTGTGGTCGCCAGCTGTGTATTACTAGTGTGGTGGTCGCCAGCTGTGTATTACTAGTGTGATGGTCGCCAGCTGTGTATTACTAGTGTGGTGGTCGCCAGCTGTGTATTACTAGTGTGGTGGTCGCCAGCTGTGTATTACTAGTGTGATGGTCGCCAGCTGTGTATTACTAGTGTGGTGGTCGCCAGCTGTGTATTACTAGTGTGGTGGTCGCCAGCTGTGTATTACTAGTGTGATGGTCGCCAGCTGTGTATTACTAGTGTGGTGGTCGCCAGCTGTGTATTACTAGTGTGATGGTCGCCAGCTGTGTATTACTAGTGTGATGGTCGCCAGCTGTGTATTACTAGTGTGATGGTCGCCAGCTGTGTATTACTAGTGTGGTGGTCGCCAGCTGTGTATTACTAGTGTGATGGTCGCCAGCTGTGTATTACTAGTGTGGTGGTCGCCAGCTGTGTATTACTAGTGTGGTGGTCGCCAGCTGTGTATTACTAGTGTGGTGGTCGCCAGCTGTGTATTACTAGTGTGATGGTCGCCAGCTGTGTATTACTAGTGTGATGGTCGCCAGCTGTGTATTACTAGTGTGGTGGTCGCCAGCTGTGTATTACTAGTGTGGTGGTCGCCAGCTGTGTATTACTAGTGTGATGGTCGCCAGCTGTGTATTACTAGTGTGGTGGTCGCCAGCTGTGTATTACTAGTGTGGTGGTCGCCAGCTGTGTATTACTAGTGTGGTGGTCGCCAGCTGTGTATTACTAGTGTGGTCGCCAGCTGTGTATTACTAGTGTGGTGGTCGCCAGCTGTGTATTACTAGTGTGGTGGTCGCCAGCTGTGTATTACTAGTGTGATGGTCGCCAGCTGTGTATTACTAGTGTGGTGGTCGCCAGCTGTGTATTACTAGTGTGGTGGTCGCCAGCTGTGTATTACTAGTGTGGTGGTCGCCAGCTGTGTATTACTAGTGTGGTGGTCGCCAGCTGTGTATTACTAGTGTGGTGGTCGCCAGCTGTGTATTACTAGTGTGGTGGTCGCCAGCTGTGTATTACTAGTGTGGTGGTCGCCAGCTGTGTATTACTAGTGTGGTGGTCGCCAGCTGTGTATTACTAGTGTGGTGGTCGCCAGCTGTGTATTACTAGTGTGGTGGTCGCCAGCTGTGTATTACTAGTGTGGTGGTCGCCAGCTGTGTATTACTAGTGTGGTGGTCGCCAGCTGTGTATTACTAGTGTGGTGGTCGCCAGCTGTGTATTACTAGTGTGATGGTCGCCAGCTGTGTATTACTAGTGTGGTGGTCGCCAGCTGTGTATTACTAGTGTGGTGGTCGCCAGCTGTGTATTACTAGTGTGATGGTCGCCAGCTGTGTATTACTAGTGTGGTGGTCGCCAGCTGTGTATTACTAGTGTGGTGGTCGCCAGCTGTGTATTACTAGTGTGATGGTCGCCAGCTGTGTATTACTAGTGTGATGGTCGCCAGCTGTGTATTACTAGTGTGGTGGTCGCCAGCTGTGTATTACTAGTGTGGTGGTCGCCAGCTGTGTATTACTAGTGTGATGGTCGCCAGCTGTGTATTACTAGTGTGGTGGTCGCCAGCTGTGTATTACTAGTGTGATGGTCGCCAGCTGTGTATTACTAGTGTGATGGTCGCCAGCTGTGTATTACTAGTGTGATGGTCGCCAGCTGTGTATTACTAGTGTGATGGTCGCCAGCTGTGTATTACTAGTGTGATGGTCGCCAGCTGTGTATTACTAGTGTGATGGTCGCCAGCTGTGTATTACTAGTGTGGTGGTCGCCAGCTGTGTATTACTAGTGTGATGGTCGCCAGCTGTGTATTACTAGTGTGATGGTCGCCAGCTGTGTATTACTAGTGTGGTGGTCGCCAGCTGTGTATTACTAGTGTGGTGGTCGCCAGCTGTGTATTACTAGTGTGATGGTCGCCAGCTGTGTATTACTAGTGTGGTGGTCGCCAGCTGTGTATTACTAGTGTGGTGGTCGCCAGCTGTGTATTACTAGTGTGATGGTCGCCAGCTGTGTACACTAGTGTGATGGTCGCCAGCTGTGTATTACTAGTGTGGTGGTCGCCAGCTGTGTATTACTAGTGTGGTGGTCGCCAGCTGTGTATTACTAGTGTGGTGGTCGCCAGCTGTGTATTACTAGTGTGGTGGTCGCCAGCTGTGTATTACTAGTGTGATGGTCGCCAGCTGTGTATTACTAGTGTGGTGGTCGCCAGCTGTGTATTACTAGTGTGGTGGTCGCCAGCTGTGTATTACTAGTGTGATGGTCGCCAGCTGTGTATTACTAGTGTGGTGGTCGCCAGCTGTGTATTACTAGTGTGGTGGTCGCCAGCTGTGTATTACTAGTGTGGTGGTCGCCAGCTGTGTATTACTAGTGTGGTGGTCGCCAGCTGTGTATTACTAGTGTGGTGGTCGCCAGCTGTGTATTACTAGTGTGGTGGTCGCCAGCTGTGTATTACTAGTGTGGTGGTCGCCAGCTGTGTATTACTAGTGTGGTGGTCGCCAGCTGTGTATTACTAGTGTGGTGGTCGCCAGCTGTGTATTACTAGTGTGGTGGTCGCCAGCTGTGTATTACTAGTGTGATGGTCGCCAGCTGTGTATTACTAGTGTGGTGGTCGCCAGCTGTGTATTACTAGTGTGGTGGTCGCCAGCTGTGTATTACTAGTGTGGTGGTCGCCAGCTGTGTATTACTAGTGTGGTGGTCGCCAGCTGTGTATTACTAGTGTGGTGGTCGCCAGCTGTGTATTACTAGTGTGGTGGTCGCCAGCTGTGTATTACTAGTGTGGTGGTCGCCAGCTGTGTATTACTAGTGTGGTGGTCGCCAGCTGTGTATTACTAGTGTGGTGGTCGCCAGCTGTGTATTACTAGTGTGGTGGTCGCCAGCTGTGTATTACTAGTGTGGTGGTCGCCAGCTGTGTATTACTAGTGTGGTGGTCGCCAGCTGTGTATTACTAGTGTGGTGGTCGCCAGCTGTGTATTACTAGTGTGGTGGTCGCCAGCTGTGTATTACTAGTGTGGTGGTCGCCAGCTGTGTATTACTAGTGTGGTGGTCGCCAGCTGTGTATTACTAGTGTGGTGGTCGCCAGCTGTGTATTACTAGTGTGGTGGTCGCCAGCTGTGTATTACTAGTGTGGTGGTCGCCAGCTGTGTATTACTAGTGTGGTGGTCGCCAGCTGTGTATTACTAGTGTGGTGGTCGCCAGCTGTGTATTACTAGTGTGGTGGTCGCCAGCTGTGTATTACTAGTGTGGTGGTCGCCAGCTGTGTATTACTAGTGTGATGGTCGCCAGCTGTGTATTACTAGTGTGATGGTCGCCAGCTGTGTATTACTAGTGTGTGGTCGCCAGCTGTGTATTACTAGTGTGGTGGTCGCCAGCTGTGTATTACTAGTGTGATGGTCGCCAGCTGTGTATTACTAGTGTGATGGTCGCCAGCTGTGTATTACTAGTGTGATGGTCGCCAGCTGTGTATTACTAGTGTGGTGGTCGCCAGCTGTGTATTACTAGTGTGGTGGTCGCCAGCTGTGTATTACTAGTGTGGTGGTCGCCAGCTGTGTATTACTAGTGTGGTGGTCGCCAGCTGTGTATTACTAGTGTGGTGGTCGCCAGCTGTGTATTACTAGTGTGGTGGTCGCCAGCTGTGTATTACTAGTGTGGTGGTCGCCAGCTGTGTATTACTAGTGTGGTGGTCGCCAGCTGTGTATTACTAGTGTGGTGGTCGCCAGCTGTGTATTACTAGTGTGGTGGTCGCCAGCTGTGTATTACTAGTGTGGTGGTCGCCAGCTGTGTATTACTAGTGATGGTCGCCAGCTGTGTATTACTAGTGTGGTGGTCGCCAGCTGTGTATTACTAGTGTGGTGGTCGCCAGCTGTGTATTACTAGTGTGGTGGTCGCCAGCTGTGTATTACTAGTGTGGTGGTCGCCAGCTGTGTATTACTAGTGTGATGGTCGCCAGCTGTGTATTACTAGTGTGGTGGTCGCCAGCTGTGTATTACTAGTGTGGTGGTCGCCAGCTGTGTATTACTAGTGTGTGGTCGCCAGCTGTGTATTACTAGTGTGGTGGTCGCCAGCTGTGTATTACTAGTGTGGTGGTCGCCAGCTGTGTATTACTAGTGTGATGGTCGCCAGCTGTGTATTACTAGTGTGATGGTCACCAGCTGTGTATTACTAGTGTGGTGGTCGCCAGCTGTGTATTACTAGTGTGGTGGTCGCCAGCTGTGTATTACTAGTGTGGTGGTCGCCAGCTGTGTATTACTAGTGTGATGGTCGCCAGCTGTGTATTACTAGTGTGGTGGTCGCCAGCTGTGTATTACTAGTGTGGTGGTCGCCAGCTGTGTATTACTAGTGTGTGGTCGCCAGCTGTGTATTACTAGTGTGGTGGTCGCCAGCTGTGTATTACTAGTGTGTGGTCACCAGCTGTATTACTAGTGTGGTGGTCGCCAGCTGTGTATTACTAGTGTGATGGTCACCAGCTGTGTATTACTAGTGTGATGGTCGCCAGCTGTGTATTACTAGTGTGATGGTCGCCAGCTGTGTATTACTAGTGTGATGGTCGCCAGCTGTGTATTACTAGTGTGGTGGTCGCCAGCTGTGTATTACACTAGTGTGATGGTCGCCAGCTGTGTATTACTAGTGTGTGGTCACCAGCTGTGTATTACTAGTGTGGTGGTCGCCAGCTGTGTATTACTAGTGTGGTGGTCGCCAGCTGTGTATAACTAGTGTGGTGGTCGCCAGCTGTGTATTACTAGTTGTTGGTCGCCAGCTGTGTATTATACTGTGTGGTGGTCGCCAGCTGTGTATTACTAGTGTGGTGGTCGCCAGCTGTGTATTACTAGTGTGGTGGTCGCCAGCTGTGTATTACTAGTGTGATGGTCGCCAGCTGTGTATTACTAGTGTGGTGGTCGCCAGCTGTGTATTACTAGTGTGGTGGTCGCCAGCTGTGTATTACTAGTGTGATGGTCGCCAGCTGTGTATTACTAGTGTGATGGTCGCAGCTGTGTATTACTAGTGTGGTGGTCGCCAGCTGTGTATTACTAGTGTGGTGGTCGCCAGCTGTGTAT